>JANHJO010001413.1:174529-188261 GCA_032468235.1 Pseudoxyrhopus heterurus | reverse complement strand
GACAGGAAGGCCTGGAGGAACATTGTCCATGGAGTCGCGATGGGTCGGACACGACTTCGCAACTAACAACAACAATTTGTATTGAATCCAAGCCTAAACAGAACTCTGTATTAAATCAGAAAGGACACTTCTGGCTATAAATTCTAGTGCTTTAAAAGTGGGTTACTCCATTCATATGCACTGTACTTTTTCAATACACTTAAGGAATACATGTTCATTTCAAATTATTAATTCGAATTTTAGGCTTCATTATTAGGTTTTAATTAAAGGTGACAGCATTTTAGAATGACATCCATGCTTTTTTTTTTTAAACTTCAGGAAGTTTCCTTTTTAACCAAATCCACTTCTTTCTTACACACAAAAATTAGCCGATTCATAAACTAAACAACAGAGAGTCCTTCAATCTTTGAATGTTGCAAGTGTTAAAGAAACAAGCACAGATGAGAAAGGGGAAGATCAATATATTTTAAGGGTGTCTTGTCTTCTCTCACATCTAATCAATTTTTGTTGTTGTTGTTTTCTGACACATCACATACCCAATGTATGTATCATTTGTTTCTGTACCCTGTATAAAGACTTGACACTGCCCCTTAATAAACCCATTTTGCTTTGCCTGTATTACTTGATTTGTATTTTCAAATGATCAAAAAAACTCTTTGTGAAAGTAAAAGTGTTTTCTTTCTCAAATTCAGAGAATAGGTTACTTTAGTTCCATGTCAATCAGGGTGACTGAGTTAAAAGGCTACAAAATAATAGCTATTATGGCGATCGGTGGGGAGATAAAAGGTTTTTGATAGTTTATTTTAGTTTTATAAATATGACTTCAGAATTGTTTATAAGGAAATGAAAACAACAAATGACAGATTATTTGCTCTCTGATCTGTTCTAAATTAGTAGTTGGTAATATCTACCAAGTTTAGGCACAAAATAATAGTATTAAAGGTTAAATTTCCTTTAAAATGCTATTTTAGAAAAGGACTGCAAAACCAAATACTGTATTCCAAATTAAATTTTACTTCAATACATATTGATACCAGCTTTATTGCAGCCTCATGTCAATAAAATGATGTTAAAAAAACCAAATGTTGATTTAACAATCTATAAAGAAACACAAGATGCAATAATAGGATGTCAAAGAATTCTGACAAAGGATATCGTTCTTCATTGTACGGAGTCTTCGACTTAACAACTATTTGTTTAGTATCTGTTCAAAGTTACAACGGCACTGAATGAAGTGATTTATGACTTTTTATACTTATGACCATTGCAACATTCCCATGGTCATGTGATCAAAATCCAGCCACTTGGCAAGTGGCTCATATTTATGACAGTTGCAGTGTCCTGTGATCACCTTTTGCGGCCTTCTGACAAGTAAATTTGATGGGGAAGCCAGATTACAACTGTGTTACTAACTTAACAACTACAGTGATTCACTTAACAATTATGGCAAGAAAGGTCATAAAAGGGGGAAAAACTCAGTCTTGCTTAGCAATGGATATTTTCAACTTTCATGCACTGGCTAAAACATGTCTTCCTTTCTCCCCTAATATCTCAGATAATTATAGATCCTTCTAGAAAACAAATGACAGAAATATTACAAGTGAATTAGATGGAACTTATTTCTGGATATAGTTGTAAGCTGCTAAATTATTAAATTACTTCTACTGAAAATTTTTCTACCATGAGCATAGTAATGTTATAAAGCTAGAAGCTGAATGCAGTTGAAAATGCTTATCAATGGCTCTTTTTCAAATCAGATTTAGGAATTCACTGAGAATTTACAATCCTGAGCTCTGAACTAACCTATATTTTTTATTAAAGTTTTAGACAAGGAAATAGGAAATATTCTTATCAAATTTACTTATCACAAAAAATCTGATAGGAAATCAAATAACCTAGAAGAGAGGAACAGCATTCAAAATTATTTTGATAGATTAGATAAACAGGCTGATCTAACAGAATAAAATTTAACACAGACAAATGCAGGTTAATGCAGTTAGGAAAAGAAATCAAATGCAGATATAATACTGCAAAGGCTGTCCTTGGCACAGACAGAACCATAACATCTCAAGATAGGGAAGATAATGGTTCCTACCTCACCAAATTCAGTTCTGATAAGAATAGAGAATAATTGGCTTTGCAACAATATTTGTGACATGAACATAGGAATAAAAAAACCTGGTTACATAATGAATGTGAGTCAGCAGTAAGATTTGGGTACAAAAGTGGCAAATGCAGTTTCTGGAGATCATGCTTTAAAATGAATTTTAGTCATGTGGAACAGATTCAGAGAATGATGGTAAAGTTGATCAGGGAACTAGCAATTAATCCTTATGAAGAGATTTAAATAACCAACTAGCCCTAAGAAGGAAAGAATGATGAAGTATATGATATCACATTCTCCAAATACCTGAAGCACTTGGAAAACAATCAAGATCTCTTTCATTCCAGGATGCAAGATGCGAAGCAACAGAACTGTTACACAAGAGTAGATTCCAATTAAATATAAGGAAAAGAATGAATAAATAAATACATACATCATTAAATAGTTGAAGAGGACAATAAATTACTGAATAGGAAACACTCATTCAGCTTTTAAGAATACATAATTATCATAAATATTCTCATATAATTTAACATCTTGCTAAATTTAAAAGTAAAAATTATTATGACTAGACTTCTATTACAAAGCAATATGCAGGTATTATATGTCACAGAAATTTCAAATCACAATTGCTGCCTTACTTTTACTAAAAAACCACAACCAATTATAATTCCTTCCATATACCTCCTGATTTTCAACAGCAGCAAATTGCATTCATTAATTATTTATATTAAGCACAATCTATAGTTTATTTATTCAAAAGTTTTGTTTTTGTGAATGGATCTTACTTTGGCTTTGTCTCCTCAATGCTATATTAAAAGTGTAATACAGTAGTCAAACTAGCTGTTCTAAAACAATTTCTCATAAAAATCAGACAGATAGCTACATTACCACCAAAATCATTTACTACAAAAACATTATTGAATTTTCTGTATATCCAATGCATTGTATTTCTAACTTCAACACCTCTAAAAAAATTCAGATAAGCTTTTACAGAACTTTTTTTATTACTATACCAAGTTATTTTCCTAAGTGCAACATTGAAATTAGAAGGTGTTCCCCTAGGACAAAATGAAAACCATGGCCAACGATGGCCAAACCATTTGCCTGGACCAGGATTAAACTGACAACCATCAACATCACTAGAAAGAAAACAAATCCAAATGGTGGGACAGTTTTGTAGGCAAACTACAAACTAGGAATTTTCAATGAAGCAACTGCTAACTTCTGGCATATACTATATTGAGGCAAGGAGAGAATTAAACCAAAGACAGATGATACAAAGTGAACATAGACAAACAAAGCCAAAAAGTGAACATAGTCAAACTTTTAAAATGTATTGACCTTTTAGACAAAATCAGAGTAGTACCTACTTATCCTATGAGCCTTCACTAGAATCAGTATCAATGTTCTCTCGTCAGCAGTTTTAGAAGGAAGATTTAATAATATCTAAGTGATGATGCCCTTGTTAATGTAAGGAGATTGAGTGAACTGAACATGTGATTTTTGTGATGTAAAGTTTATTCTGACCTCTGCTTAAGGCTAATTTAAGCCCTTTATTAACAGAAATTCCAGGTTACATAGAGAAATTTTATTTTCACTGCCTAGAAGATCAAAAGCTAAAGCTAAATATACTGTTGCAAAAGACTTTTTAAAAAAAACTTGTATTATGTTATCTTTAGGAAGGTTGAATTAATGTAACTAACTTCTACAGCACTGTCATGTTCTGCCTGTATTTTCTTAAGGTACTGCTAATCTAAGAGTATAATGAAGTATAAATATACAACAATCCACGGAGCACAAAAATTTTCCAAAAACTTGTAGGTTTGGCTTTGGACATCTGAAGTATCCAGAATACTAAATTTTAAGAATCTCATTAGCAAAATAGCCACACTGTATGACAGTTTGCCCAAAATTTCATTAATGCCTTATCCCAGAAAAGACCGTTACTATTTTTCAGCACAAATCTGCAAAGTACATGAGAAATATTTTATTACTATGATTATTGTCACATAACAGTAACATTCAGCAAACAGTAAAACCTTCTAGTTGAATCATGATTTTCTCCTATTGTACATAAATATTTTATTTTTTTCCTTGGCATACATCTTTTTTTACCGTTTTATTCCAGGACTGAAGCCTGAATTCAGTGGCATATAAGCACAAGTAGAGATAAAGAGCCAGTTCAGTATAGTAGTTAAGGCATGGGTGTCAAACTCAAGGCCCATGGGGTGCTTAGATTTGGCCCGCGGGGCCGCCCTGGAAACAGTGAAGGACCAGCCCGCGGTGCCTCTGCCAGCAAAAACAGAGCTCGAAAAGTCCACGCATGGCTCCCCAAGCTGTTTTTGCTGTTTTTGCAGAAGGATGCACGAGGCCGTCACAGCCAAAAACGGAGCCTGGGGGTGTGTGCATGGAGCCTGGAGACCCCTCCAAGCTCCGTTTTCATTGGCAGAGTCCTAGCAAAAAAACTACTAGCAAAAGTGGATCCCCCCAACCCCACCTGGGCCACATGTACTTCTGGCTCAAATGATGTGAGCTGGACCTCCCCCCCCCCAAGGTCAAACACAACCCTGATGCAGCCCTCAATTAAATCAAGTTTCACACCCCTGAGTTAAGGCATCAGGCTACAAACCAGGAGACTGGTTTTTAATCCCATTTTTGGCACAAAACCAGTTGAGCGACCTTGGGTCAGTCAGTCATTGTTCAGCTCTAGGAAGTAGACAATATCAAATGAAAAACCTTACCAAGAAAACTGTAGGGACTAGTCCAGGCAGTCTCCAGGAGTTAGCACTGATTTGGAAGTTCACCCTATTGTGTGGCACTCAGGTCTTGAACCTGAGTCTTAATTATTGAACCATTGTGTTCCCCACCCCATAACAGATATACAGAAGCATACATATACTTCAAATAAACATTTAGTCTCTACTTTTAATATTCATTTTAGCTTTGTTTGTGTATGTGGGTCAATTAACGTATTCTGGTCTTTGGTAGTAAATAAAGGTACCGGTATCTCAATCTGAATCTACTGTGTACAGGAAGTTTATTTAAGCAACATGATCATCATAAATTTGATAGACAGTTCCACATACATAAATAGTAAATAAAATGAAGATTCTCTAGGTTTGTCATTAGTACAGTAGTGTTAAACAAAATTAAAATATTAAGAAATTTTGTTCCATGCAAGTTTTATTCTGAATTAAATTTTTCACAGAAAATTATATTTTCTATTTTAAATATAGAAATATAGAAAAATATGAAATTTTAATATGAAGTTTAATGACATTTTATACCGATAACTATCTCCAATAGTGGAAAGGAGAAACAATAATTCCTACTCTTGCCTATAAATCGCTCAGTTATTTTGACACAATTCCCTTTGTTCATTCATCTTTCTTCTGAAGAGAAGTCATAAACTTCAGTGAAAATACAAAAGTGCTTTTCAACTATATTAGGGGATCATTACATAAAGAGTTTTAATTTCATGGAGGTGGAGAATTTCCTCCAAAGGTGAATGAGTGAAAAGCCTTCCTACTTTCAAAAGTTTAAAGAAAGGTTATTAGTACAGCATACATAGCCATACAGAGAAACAGCAATTCTTTTTCATGTCATTTTTCCTATTTCAAAGCATGGCATATCTAAAATTAGGATGAGTCACCAAAATGTTGGAAATGTTGATGTCAGAGCAGACTAAGGCAAATCACACAGGAAAAATTGCCCTGTCTGCCATTTAAAACCCTTCACAAAATTCTGCTTTGAATACATATTTTGGAAGGACCAATATATACATCTACAACATTTTTAAAAGCGTTGGCTCATTCATGTAAAAGAGACTAACTAGATTTAGGACTGACAGATTTTCCTCAAAAAGAGTAAAATGTTGTGATTAACCACTAACTCTAACATTTTGTGAGGAGGAAAGATAGAAAGTCTGAGAGAGAACTCTTAGATTAACCCTATATTCACCTTACATTTTGCATCTCCCATCACTGAAAATAATAATTGTTATGACTATCTTAACTGGCTATCTTAAAAACTGTATTTTATTTTAAGGAAAAAAAGGAAAATAACTTGTTATATTAGAATTTTATTCACTTCAATTTACTACCATCCCCAGTTCCAACAGAAACCTCTATACATTCTGAAGGAACTACCATCACTTTCTGAAAATGCCATACATATTGCTCATTGTAGAATCAACACAATGTCATTAATAAAAAAATCAGAGGTAGTATACTTTTAAAAGTCTTCTCTTAATAATGGTGTCCTATAAATGAAAAAGCAAGCTGTAGCTCTTTGAAAAAGAAATATTAAAGGCATTTTGTTTAAAAATCCCCACATAAATTTCTATTTCCATTTGTCATTTTCTATAAATATTGTCCCATTGTAAATGTTTATATTTTTTCTCAAAAAAACAACAACTGGAGTGCAAAACTGTTTTTCATTCACTCCAGAATAATGATAAGTCTGAGTGGATTTTCCTAAAATGAGACTTATAACTAAGGCATTTAAAATAGTTCTTAATGTATTTCTGTACTTTTAATAGCACAATCAGGAAGAAAATACAAGACAAAAAAGAACCAAATGTTCTCAAATGTTAAAACTGAACAATAACTTTTAAAATGACTTTAGATTAATGCTGCATGTAAAATATTTTTTACTGTTACTGGAATGATTATTAATAAAAGTAGCCAATATAAGATTTATAAATAATTAGTAAAAGTTTTTGTAAAAGTTTTAAAAACTCATACTTGTTATGAGGAACAGACATTTCTGATATTTTAAATCCTTATGTTAAGAGAAACCCAAACTTATTGTATGCTCACCTAAAATATTATGAATTAAATCCTGTATCAGATTCATTGTTCAAATATTAAGTTACTAATATAACAAGAGAAACGTAACTTATGGCCACAACAAGAAAGTATGGAGAAGCAGCTCAGATAGACATTTCTCTCATTCACATGGGTATAGAAAGGGAAGAAGGTATAGCATAATCAGACTTGCAAGATTTTGTTATTATAGCTATTCTCAATACAGTAATCTCAGCTTTTCTTTGGAAAAAAATTGGTTCTTCGTCTGGTCTACCTGGTGGGGCTGACATCAACAGAAGAAATTGTATGTGATTTACAGTAAGAAGCATAAAGTATCATGGCAGCTGTTATCATATAGTAAGCCAATTTCTTATACTGTGTATGTGTGTGTGTGTGGGGGGGGTAGTAACGCTTAATAGAATAACAGCAGGCAGGAAAGACAAATCAACATTTAAGAATTGTTTTTCTGTACTGCATCATCTTTCAAAATTGATAAACTTTATAACACTGCTTTGAAAAATGGGAACATTATCTGATTATTGGATTTCCAACCATTTTTTGATTATGAAGGATTTATTTTAGCAATCAGCACTAGAGAGTATACCTATGATAAAACAACTAATTTTTTCTGACTTCAATATTCACAGTAAATTTGATATCTGTCATCCTTTAATATGCGTATTCTTGCCCATCAATTGTCATTTTAAAATCAATAATACATTTGAAAAATAATCTGACTTTCTTTGTTTCTAAAAAATATTTCAACAGGCATCCATACCATAAGTCTAGGACTTTTCAGAGTGCTTTGAGGCGTAAATTTTTCTGTGTTAAAATATGTATCTACTGGAATATATTAGAAATTACAATCAACTTAACAAATTAGCATAGTACATGATTCTTATATTTGTTATTTGTTTGCTCAAAGTACAATATATTATCATTTTCTACATTACCCATATGTTACTAGATTCTCAAAAACTGGGTATTTCAAGATGTGTTCCACAAAACTCTAGGGTTTGGCAAAAAGCTGCCAATTGACCAGAGGTTCCAGAAATTTTTTTTTTAACTTACTGGTCCAAAGATCTGAAAAGGTTTGAAAACCCTTACTCTAGAAAATATGCTCCCAAGCTTTAAGGACCATATCAGAAAGGAAGTCAAATCAATGAGAAAAATAATCACAGGCCCTCTTTTAATTGAACAGAGATCCTTGAATTATAGGTACAAAACAGTGTTTAGGTTTAAAAATGCCAAAGTAAGAAAGGATAATAAATCGGACATTACTTTTGTAAGCCATAAGGTAATATTGAATTTCATTTGCCTCTTGTTAGTGGGTATATGTAGGACTCCAGAAGATTTTTAGAAAATTAAGTATTTGTTTTAATTGGTTTGCAGAAATGCAGAAGAGTAGATCAAGGATTGCTAATACAACCCCCTCTACCTACACATACTCATGCATTCTATGCAATGTTTACCTATGAACCTTATTTTAACAGCTCAGAAGTTTAGGGAGTTAATGAAAGCTACAGAAACAAGTCACATAAAGTCTATTCAGTTATTATATTTGACTTAGTTATTTAGGCTCTATATTATTATTTTGGACTTATACAGGACATGATGCTTCCACACAAAAGGTGCAGCAACTCAATCTTCTCTCCTCCTTACGAACTTTTTATGCAAAAGAAAAGAGATGTAAGTAATAAGGTAACACAAGAGGGACAGGAAAAGAAGATAAAATTTTGCCCATAATATTTTAGGTGAGCATAAATAAAGCAGAAAGCCCCAAAACAAATTAAGAATCCTACAGTCTGAAGGCACTCTATGCATTCCTGAAATCAAACAGATCTGCGTAAAGCTTACCTAGTATTCTCTATTATAATGAAGCAGAAAATCAAAAAGAACTTCCCAGAAATGAAACTTTAACATATTTACTTCTTCCCAAAACCAGATATATTGCCTCTTCTTAATTATTAAGGGATAACCTTGTTTTTAGGAGAACAACAAATTTACCTCCAACCTATATAATCTGAATGCAAGAGAGTCCAGAAGAATCTTGATCAGCTTCCACAATTGACTTTGTACCCCAGAACTGGATCTTGCCACTTATGCTTACATACATCTCCTTTCTGAATTACAGTAACAATTATCCAGCATACCCAATATAAAGGGTTTTCTGAAAATGCATTTATTGTGGTATCATAGTGCCATTTTTTTCATTGCCATAAAAATCAATTTCAGGAAAGCAGATAGAAAAAGTCATGATAACTAAGGATACTGGTTAACTTATAGTGATAACTTATAGAACTCTTCCAGGAGATTTTAAAATAATATTAAAGGAGAATTTTATATCAGAAGGATATATACGGTATGTCAATGGTTTTCCTATGTATAATTATTAAATTAAATAAAAGGACTTTGGGCAGTAAACATGAAAAGAAGGAATTTGAAATAGAATTATATATAAAAGATGAATATATTATTGCTAAAATTTATAAACTGCTATTAAAATTTAAAATAGAAAACGAACAAGGGAAAGAATGTATGATAAGATCAACTAAACTTTAGCACATAATATACAAATGAAACAATGGAATATCTGCATGAGAAGGTTGAAATTCACATTGTATTATAATCTTAAAAATATTTTTTTATAAAATGTATTGCTGGTATTTGCCACCGGAAAAAATTGTTTAAAATTATTGTTTATTATTGTTTAGATTTATATACCACTTATCAGGGCTTTACAGCTCTCCCTAAGCGGTTTACAGAAGTAAGCATATATTGCATATTGCATACTGCCCCCAACGATCTGGGTCCTCATTTTACCTACCTTGGAAGGATGGAAGGCTGAGTCGACCTTGAGCCTGGTAGGATTTGAACTGCTAAATTGCAGGCAGCTTACAGCTATGTACTAATTACTAAGTACTGCTCTAACTTCTGCACCACCAAGGCTCTAATTGTCCAACTTCAAATGTATCTTGGAAATGCAGGTAACAGGAGAGGACATTTATATCATGCCTGGTGGACATGTATAAAAGCCAAAAAAAATAGAGGATTGTAAAAACTAATATACAGTTGAAACCCAGAGATATTACTTTGGGACTAATGGACAAACAGTTGGAAAACATGGAACATTTTTTGATAAATCAAAACATTTGTTTTGATAAATGACTTTTATATGCACAACAATGAACATTACCTATAACAGAAGAATGGATGATAAAGTTGATGGATCTGGTAAAATCAATGGCTCCAATTAGAGAAAAGGCATTAATTTTAATGCTAGTTAAAAAAAACCTTTGGATTTTTTGCATGAAACAAAAAAATAATTAAATGACACATGAATTTGATGTTTATAAAAATGGTAAAGAGTAATAAAAATGAAAATTATGTTGTAAACTTAACCGTAAAAGCTTAATATAAATTCATATCTATTATCTGCTGTGAAAGAGAATCAGAAATCAAAAAAGAAAAGAAAATGTGGACATTAAGATAGCTTCTAAAGCTAGTAAATGTATCGTAAGCCATAAACAGTTTGTAGCAGACTCTCCTATTATTCACAGACATTATATATATATAGCCCTTAGTGTTCCATTCAAACTAATAAATTATTTCTTACAGGTAATAACTCTGACATAAAAATGTACCAGCCAGCATACAGTATGTGGGGCACTTTTTATCATTCCTTTTGAAGCTGACTACTATAAATTGCACAGAAAAGCTTCATAATAATCCTGTAACTTAAATATTTTTCTATTTATATTTGATCACCAGATAAATTGTGCGGCACTAAAACAATATTTATTCATTTATTTAGTCCCATTTGTACAGGCAGCCATCCCACATAGAAGAAACTCTGGGCAGCTTACATAATAATCAAAATATATTTTGAAAAAAATCAAAAGAACCAATCTGAATTAAAACTAAAAACTAGAAGAAATAATGAAAATGGCAACAAAACAGAGAGAAAATGAATTCCATTAACTGTCATACAGCCATCCAGCAAACTATATTCTAATGCAATCTTCAAACTAGTTGATAAAACCATGTTTTAAAGGCCTTCTGATGGGCCAATAGGGCTGGACCCAGTCTCATCTTGGCAGAGATGATGTTCCGCAGAGTGGGAACTATGGCAGAAAAGGCTTTCTTCCTAGGGCCTTGCCTGATGACACTCCCTGGCCAATGGAATCCACAACATACTCTCTTGCCAGAGCTAGATATAATTGGGAAGAGTTAGTCCCTCAAATATCTCAGTCCATGCTATGTAGGACTTTAAAAGTTATAATCAGCACCTTGAATTGGACCCAAAGCAAATTGGCAATCAATACATCTCATGTACCAGAGGTGTAACATGTGCAGATGTCAGAGCGCATTTAACTGCCCACACTGCCGCATGGCAGCAAGCTATCTCTCTGAGTTACAATGGAGTACGCAAATCAGTCAAGAGAAACAGTATTGGAAAAATCCAAGAAACATAAAACTGGATGATCATTTATGAATCTTTTCCTGCAAATTGAGAGTATAAGACATGGAGATTCCACAATAAACAATCAACTTAGGCAGTAAGGCAAGAAAAAATTACAGGCCTATCTCATATGGAAATTCTTTGTAACATAAGGATACAAAAAATAAGTTCCTACTGCAGTGATGTCGAACCTATGGCACGCGGAGCCATGTCGCCTGGCACGCCAGCCATCACCCAGCCCAGCTCCACTGCGCATGCACGCGTGACCCCTGGGTTTCTAGCCCAACCCCCCCGAAAAACAGCTGTTTTTTGGCTCCTTTTTGGGCTAGAAATCCCGGAGTCAAACACGCATGCATAGGGGGGGAATCGTGCGTACATGTGTGTGGGGGCACGCATTGTATTGTGGGTGGGGGACATGTGGGAGCGCACGCGCGCAAGCGATTTGGCACACAAACCAAAAAAAGTTCGACATCACTGTCCTACTGTATGTCCAGTATCACTGTGCAATGTTTGAGTTCAAAAGCTAAAAGGTCCTTCAATACTTGCAGAGGTACAAAACATAACATCGGTTTGTAACTCTGTATACAATATATGTCTTTTGCTAGAATTGTGCTGCAGTTTAGCAAGGCAGCCACAGAAACTCAGCTTCTTTAAGATAGATGCTATGTGCATACTTCTGGTCACTCTGAAGCACATTTTTTCTGTTAAATCTGTAGCACTGTACAGCAACGAAGAAAGCCCAATAATAATCAAATTATTCAGCAAAAATATTCTGTGGCTAAATTCCTCAAAAATAAAAGGAACAATTTGCTAGAATCATGATAGTATGTCATGTCCTACAATTATCAAGAAAAGAAGCAGAATTCCCCTCCTCCAACAAAATATGGCAGCTGATTAGATTCTCAGAAGAGCCTAGTGACAGCTGGTGCCCACAGCAGTTGGTGGAGTGAAGCCAAGAAGTCCCCATAGCTGGAACCCACTGTAGGAGAATTTGGCATTTGTCTGACCCATACAACACAAAGCAATATTTTTACATCTACTGAATGTCCTGACTCATACTGGGAACTCAATGTTTATATATGCCTGGATGAACTTACAGAAATGTGCATGACATTACTTTCCTCTCACAGCAGTGAATATTCAGAGGAGAGCAATGTGCAGTAAAAGTTGCTAAAAAGGCAAGGATTGTGACCAAAGTGTAAATAAGACTTTGGAGGAATCAACCTAAAAAAATCACAAACCCCGGAATTATAGAAAATATAGAAGCTTTTAATCAAAAGATCTGCCAAAGCCAAAATGTTTATCTCCATTTTAATATAAAGCATCAAGAAGGACCTCCATTTACTTTTGATAAAGAAATCAAGTATAAAGAAATAGAAAAATATAGGTGCACATGGGTTTGCATTTGAAGGGCAATATGTGATTTAAAGCTTGCATGGATGTTCCTATATCACCTCTCAGAAATGCTTTAAAGTAGCTGCAGCTTTACCGGGTTTTTCATAGGTGGCCTTCTTGGTTTATAAGCAATTCTAGGAAAAGATCATTTGTTTAAGGTATTCCCAACAGGTGGTAAGTGCATGCTCATATGAATTCCAAGTCACATTTTTCTTTTTGAACAAATTATCTCTCACAATCCTAATGTGGTGTCCAAGGTACGCTGTCAAATTTCTGGAAGTAATTTGAAAATGTGGTTAATAGTGATGAATTTATTACTATTATTTAATATAATAGCAAATGTAGTGAATATTATAGAAATACTATCAGAGCAGTTAATACCTGGGCAATTCAATCATTAGATACACAGCTGAAATAGTGGACTGGACTCAAAAAGAAGTAAAAACAAACAAACCTCTGGACCAGAAAAAGAATGATAAATCATGCCCTAAATCCACAGAGTAATGTTGAGAGAGTCTGCTTACCAAGGAAAATAGGTGGGCATGGAATACTGCAAGTGCACTAGACAGTTGAAGAAGAAAAAAGGGCATTGGAAGAATATCTGAAGGATAGTGAAGAAGATGCACTGAAGCTAGTATACCATGAAGGTTTATCGAGTACTGGAAAGACCAAACTGGCCTACAATACAGACCAAATGAAGAATAGAAAAGAGATACGAAGTAGAACAAACTATTACATGGCCAGTACTTAAAAAATAGCAGGCAAAGCAGATAACAAGACCTGGCAATGGCTAAGAGCAGGAAAGTTGAAATAAGAGACAGAAGAATTACTGAGTCTGCCATCAGCACCTCTATAAGGGCCTTGGTGGCTCAGAAGATTAATGCTGTACTTTGTAATTAAGTATTTAGCTCCCAGCTGCCTGCAATTTAGCAGTTCGAATCCCACCAGGCTCAAGGTCAA
>JANHJO010001413.1:161324-173659 GCA_032468235.1 Pseudoxyrhopus heterurus | reverse complement strand
TGAGAAGGTGTGTCCAAACTTTTGGTCTGTACTGTATATTGAAGGCCACTAAGTACATCATTAGTGGAATACTCAATTTCAGTCCTTTATAATGTACTCTAGAGATGTGCACGAAGGCAAGCTTATTTTAGCTTGAGCTAAGAAAAAAGTATCTCATTCAAAATACTGTGTTCTTATTCAGTAAAATTCAAAACTATGTGAGTATTCTTTATTCCACTCTTACAAGTTGAAAGATTTAGAATGTTATGACCATTAGAAGCAATGTGAACCAGATATGAATTGATATTTCCTTGTTATACGTCTAACCCATCCTGAGTGCTACTTTCAACCAAGTTGCAAAAAAATGTTACTGAGGAATCAGATACCTCTGCTCCCACCCACTGCAACATCTCTTTAGAGTAGAATCTGTCATTAAAAAAGAACCTGCCCACAAACACACCAGAGATCTTTTCCACAATCTCTTGAAGACAGTGCACAACTAACACTGTTTCAATACATTTTTACTGTAAAGTTTTGATTTTTAAAAAATCTGCTTCATTTTTTTTTTTTGCAGGCATGCAGGCATTGACATCTTGCTTCCTTAGCAAGATCAAGAAACAGATGGGACTTGTTTTTTTTCCAGACTACCTGCCAGGACCCAAGCCCGGGAAAAGCAATCCTGTTGTTCTTTGATGTTTTTATTTGCAAATTGGGAAAACTGCATTAAAAGGCCTACTGATGCTTTTTATCTGCATAAGGAACACTAAAAATATGACAAAGGAACATCCACATCATGTATACACGTATACCAAAGCAGACCAGTGCCAGCCTAGAGTACCTAAAAAATGCCTACACAGAGTACATACACACAAAGTGTAATGATCAGCAGAATAAGCTTCTATGCAAAGCACAGTTAATCATGCACCCACAAACATTGTGTTAACTGACTGAACTATAAAGCACACCTTAATACATATGCATCATACCCATAAACCCACATGATCTCTATTTGGCATGTATTAAAGTTAGTTTAAAAAGAGCATTGACTTCTCAAATAAGTCTAAGTTGTCTTCTTCTGTTTGACTATCAACTTTTGCTTCATTATTAACATTACAAGTTTACCAGCCCAGTATTTACTGTTACAATCCTGAAATAAAACTCTTGGGTTTATTTTTATCAACATTTGAAACAGCTATTCTCGAGTCAAACATTTTGCTCCTAGGATATTATCATCTTTTCTATTAAGTCCTACCGGATAAGGCAAAACTTATGATTTTATAAGCATCTATGAAATCTTTCATAGAACTTGTTAAGCGACTAGTATGTTCATTTTACACAAAATATGTAATTTCAGAATTGATCACACAAGTGATCATAATAAAGATTTATAAATCTATTTTCAAATGGTTTAACCTATCTTGTTAGTAAGATGTCGCTCACATCTACTACTTTTATTATGTAATTTTATTTATCCTGCTACCAGTATTTGGTCAATCATGAAAAAAAAGATTCTTTGCTCAATAACTGTCAACCAACAAGAACAAAATTTGATCTTAGAACTTGGGATACAATCTAGTATTTATAAGCAGCACTGCAAGTCATACTTTTTCTGAAGTTCACTAGATTACTATTGAAAGTTCTATGGATGAAGCAATCAAGCTTCAGTTGAGAAACAGAACTGAGGCTGTCACAGGTAACTAACAAGGGAAGGGAAGTCCTGGCATATTCATGAAGCTTAAGTATGCTGGAAACTGCAGATGAAATATCTAAGTTTTCTTTTTTTTTTTAAATTACACTTCCTAACAGTTATAAAGTATACTCTATTAGAGACTTTACACAAATAATGTTATAACAGGAGTTAACAAAGATGAACTGTGAATTGTAAATGCAAAACCTGAAATGTTTAGCCGGAAATTTAAAGCCAAGATTCTACAAATGAGTGAATGGATTTTAGAATTAATTGAATAAACTCCAAAATTTAGATACAATATAGACATTGGAGATAAATTAAAAATGGACAACTTTCTGGAATGATGTAGAACTCTTTGTGCAACAAGCAATAGCACTACTGATGCTATTTGCCTCCGTTACGAATTTGCTTCTCTTTTTATGACTGAAATGTCTTTTTGAAAAATGTACAGTGAAAATTTAAATAGAATAAAGAAATCACCTAATAATTTAATCACATACGAAACTAACAGTACCTGGTATTATCTAATTTATAAAACTGAGTTTCCCAAATATATTGTTTTATGCTCAAGATAATAGACAAATATCAAAAATATGCTTTGTGTATTTTGTGAGTTTTGTTAGTTCTTTAAGTCAATAGTTAAATCATAATTTTATTTTTCTACAGCTTGCAAAATTTGGAGAGCTAATAGAAATAAACCCCTCAATACATTTAAGAATTAAGCAAAAACAGAATCTGAATTCTGGATGAATCTGACTCAGTCACTCCAGTGGATTCAAAATAGTTTTTTTTTCTTGTTGTTCAATCAGATCCACTTTTCAGAGACTGCCTGGACTACTCCCTGTAGTTTTCTTGGCAAGATTTTTTTTATAAGTGGTTTGCCATTGCCTTCTTCTTTGGGCTGAAAAAAAGTAAATGGCTCAAGGTCACTCAGCGGGTTCTGTGCCTAAGGGTAGGAACTAGAACTCAGTCTCTTGATTTCTAGCCTGATGCCTTAAGGACTACACCAAATTGGCTCTCTAAAATGGGATACAAGTCTCCTAATTAAGATTCTACTGTGAGATATTGTTCAATGCTATGGGTCATCAGAAATTTAAAATAGCTTATGGGTTTTTGCAATGATGCAAGATTTTATATTTATTTATATTTATTAAGGTTGAATTTTTTGCCATCTGAAACTCTCCCATTACTTGCTAATCCCAAAGTCAACTGATTTAAATTGATCAACTGTTCAGAGAAAGGAAACCCAAGAAGTTACTAGGCTGCAACTTATAGGGGACTTAAGAGAATATTATTTTTGACAGGACGGACATTATTATTGATCACTGCTTGAAAGTGAATAGCTATAGAAAAGAAACCTTTTGAAAATATGCTATAATAATAAACCATTACTAAAATGAATACTGTAGAAAGAGAGCTGAATGGCAGCTAGTCTATGGTATCCAAAAATCAGAAGAAATGAGTAGCCATTTTCGACTAATAAATTTTGCTAAAAAGCATGTGAACTAAGCTCACTTAATTAGAGGTAGTGGAATGGCTAGATTTACAGGGTCTATGAATCCCAATATTTAAGCTATGATAGTTCCAATGTTTGGAATGGTGGGGCAGTTGAAGTTGCCAGATTTCTGTACTTTGAGAACGTAGCCAACTCTTTAACATCTAATGAAGGGCACTAAGTTCGTAAAAGCATGTACCCCTTAATAAAATGTCTTGGTCATAATAGGTGCTACCAAACATATTGAAAACAAATAGAAGTGCTACTAAAATGCATACAATTAATATGGATGCCAGCAATTCAGCAATGTATAAAATGTCAATGTATTGTAATCAACAAACAAAATTAATTATCTCATTATTGAAAAGCTTTGCAAACTTTACAAAAGATTTGAATGGGAAAATTATACATTGCATTTTAGCTATGTTGTCACCTGAATGAATTCTGAATTTACTTTAGATGAAGAGGCAATACAGGAAATCATCGACTTACAACCATTCGTTTAGTGACCATTCAAAGTTACAACAGCACTGAAAAAGTGACTTACTACTTTTTCTCACACTTACAACCAATGCAGACACTTTGCAACTGGCATGTATTTTTGATGGTCGCAGTGTCCCAGGACCATGTGATCGCCTTTTGCGACATTCTGACAAGCAAAGTCAATAGAGAAGCCAGATTCACTTAACAACATCAGAACTAATCCTTCCATCCCACCATCCAGTTAGAACTGATGAAGCTTCTTCGATGAGAAGCGAAACATCTTCATCAAGGAAAAAACAAAGTTCAATTGCCTTTTGAAAAAGCATATTTGAGACTTAACAACTTCATTACTAAGTTAAAAACTGCAAAGATTAACTTAACAACTGTAGCAAGGATGTAAAATGGGACAAAACTCACTTAACAACTGTCTTGCTTAGCAACAGAAATTTGGGGGTCAACTGTGATTGTAAGTCAAGGTCTACTTCTATGTACATTGGTGGGTATAGTTTATTAATTCCATTAATTCCAGGACCCTTAAAAGAGCCAGATTTGAAATCTCTTTGTCATGTAGAGGAGCAGTTACTTAAGGAACAAGGAAGCAACAGTATAAGCCCCTATTAATATAATTTTATATATAGGATCTTTAAACTAGAGATGAAGTTGACTAGTCTGATGAAAGTTGGTAAAACTAAAATTTTGTTTAAGAGGAATGGATACACATTTATGCAAAGAACAGTAGAAAGTAGGTCTTACTATATATTTTACTAAATATTTAAAAAAAAATAGAAAAAGGCTTTCAGCAGTTTATAAAATTTAGAATTTTCACTGTAGTTTCCATAGTGAATGAAGCAAGCTGTGTTTATGCAGCAAACCTTTCCAGAAACTGCTATTTATGGTGCTACTGGTCTCAATAAGTACGTACTCCAGGAATTTGAAATATAGGGCAGTAGTTCCCTTTAGCTTCTATGTGTGATTGACAAGTAAAAAACCCCATTCCTAGACTTCAACAATCTATTATCTCCATGCCTTTTCTTGCAAGGGGGGGGGAGTACAAAAAAACAACCTTATGCTTCCAAATCCAGATTTTTTTCTGACTTAACGATATTATACAAATTACAAGCCATCTAACTAATTATCGCACTCCAATTCTGCAAATATACTGCAACTTAAGGGCTAGAGAACATGTTAAATGGTAAAAAACCACACTAATAATCTCAACTCTACTATTGATTGTATAGAAAGATTTGAAAAGTATACCAAGTTACATCTATTGTTCTACAATTCGTGTAGCCATTTTATATTTTCAATTCTTACTTGCAAACATCCTATGGGTAGCATAGACACAACTATTAAAACTGCTTATGCCCATGGAAATCAATAACCCTTTCTAGTCTCTCTGTTTAGTTTTATCCACTGTCTCTATATTTGAAAACTAACTTTTAACATAAAATTGTGTTCCAGGATTGTGTTCCAGTTCAGCTCTTATCCAACTGGTTATTTTGCTATAATTTCTTCAACAAATGATTTACATTGACTCACAATTTTACTCCTATGCATCTTCACTTGTTTCTAATGTATTAGCAGTGTCAATAAAAGAATCACCAAGGGGCTACACTGTTTATTTTACTCCACATAGAACGTAAGCCTCCACACATTGTCCTATCCTCAATGAGAGCAGGTCAATATATGGAAACCAATCCCAAATGTTCAGTATTTTTCTAAATTAGCAGCACACATTCCTCTCTCTTAAGCAAAGCCAGAAACTGCCAGAGTTGAGAAGGACTTGCAGACAGAATATATAATGCAGACAGAAAGATGCTTAGTTTGTAAACAGAAACATGGATTAAGTATCCAAGGCACAGATTGCATCCAACTTTTCTTTTAAATTCTTCAATTATATTAACACTTCATTGGAAGTATTTTTTTTTGTAGTTCGTAATTGGTAAAAAGACCAATGCTTTCATCCCTACCATCTTTTAGTTTAAAAACAAATGGGATAGGTATCTTAATAAAATCAGCATTAACATTTTAATTAAATTAAAATTTTAACAAATTAACATTACAATAGTTTTTGTAATTTAAGATGTTGCCCCAGCAGAAGAGGTCATTAAAAGGTAATGTCTCTTAGTAACTTCATAGATAGATCCATGTAATTTTTTTGGCAAGAATACAGAAGCAGTTACTGTTTCTTTACTCCATCCCCAAATGAATTGCTTTTGTTTACCTTAAACTTCTACTAAAGAAACACCATCACTTATTAACTATGTACCTAGATCACCTACATAAGCCAACAATTCCTTTATATCTCAAAAGTTTTTCCAAAGGATAATATATTTTTAGTGCTTAATATACTTCCATTCCTTATCTATTAAGAAGCATTAAATACTATCAGTGCTACCAACAAAGCCATATATTGGCTCAGTTTTGGTTCTCTAATTGAGTTATGAAATCATCTTAAACTCTATCATGTTTTAAAGCCACACAAAAACTACTTCATTTACCATTAAACAACAAAAAAAATTATTTATCAAAACATTTTATATAACAGAATCCAGTGGTACATTTCTGATTCACATTTTAAGGTACAACCCCCCCCCCCCCCCGCCAGCAATCCTAATTCAGGTTTTTGGTTTACAACATGGAAAATAATTAGTCTGCTTTTAATATTCCAGAAAAGCTATCAACACACAACAGTAAAAATAACCAACATGTTTTCCCAGGATGTCTTATACTTCCAATACTGGAAGACTTAGATTACACAAACAGAAGTAAATGCAAAGGTACAACTTTTTTGTCTCCCCAATTCAAATGCATACCTGGCTTGCAGAGTGCTTTGTCACAGTAACTCCAGGATTAAATAGAACACAAGGATGGCCTTCTTAAGTATTTTCTTTTAAAAACATAAAAGGATACAGTCTTAAAGCGCCAGTTTGTGTTCCAATGGCGAGTATCTTCTGAACAGGATCAAAAGCCAAGGCTGAAGGCTGATAGGGGAAACCATGGCGTACAGTCTGTCAAGTCAAGGTAGTGAAGCAATGGTGGTTCAGGCAACCATAGAAAAATAAAAAGCCAATGTTTTAGGAAGAAATGACTTCATTTACTGTACAATTTTTTTTAACTTGGGGGAAAATAGATTAGAATGCATTTCAATCTTACTGAACATACAGATAACAAAATGAAGTTTTTGCTTAAATAGATAAGTTTATCATTCACTTCTCACTTTACTATTTGTAGAAACTCTTGCAGAAATTAAACAACTATTATAATCTGAGACAGAGAAATTTGATGATGCAGCTATTCCTGTAAATTAAGTGTTCACTAATTATTAAGATAGCTCTTTGGAGAGCTATCCCTATTTCTCTGAAGGCCTTAAATGACACAAGTTTTTTTTTAAAAAAACACATAGGCACTTCTGCATTTAATGCATTACAATGGCCACCAATGCTCCTCCTTTTTATTTTTTTAACAACTAGAGGTATACTTAACCTCACTGTGTGTGGGGTAATGAGCAAACAGCACAGGCAAAGCCAGTGAAACCAAAATGTTTTTTATCTTAAGGATCAATCCTAACCCATTATTTAGATAAAGTATTCAATCCACAAGCTGATCTACAGCAGTTTAGGCCACAGGTGTCTAAAGGTGGAGAGGAACATCCACTTTGTTTTGTGTTTCAATTTGGCACAGCTGGTGAATTAATCTGCTGCATCACCGTTTTGGAATTTAGTCTCCAACTGCATTTACTGCATCCCATCGGAAAAGAAATATCCCTTCCCATTAGTATTACTTCTTCCTCCACCCCCAAAATGAAGAATTATTCCCTCTATATTTAGAGAACCACATTTACTGAAGACTGTTAAAATCCCTGGGTTTGCTGGTAATGCAGAGCATTTAGTACTCTGTCCTCTGATCGCATCAGAGTGGCATTTTAATTGTGTTCAACAGGGAAGCACACATTTAGAGGCTTCCCTCCAAGCATCTTAGATATACATGTACATATCTGCGGCTTAAAATTCAAGTGATAAATAGCCATTCTGGGGAAGATGCTTGTCAATAAAAGCCGAGGGTCCCTCATAACGTCATCCTCCCGGTTGCTCTTCTTCCCCCACCCACAAATTAAAAAAACAAAACAAAACCCCACACGCATTAAATTGACAGCTTTAAAAGCATCGGAGTCCAGAGTCTGCAGAACCCATCATGGCTACATCATCCTCTGCTCCCCCCCCACCATTTCTTCCCAACCGGCTGCAGCATTCACCTTGCAGAGCTGGAAGTGCTCGGACTGGAGGGTCTCCTGGATGTCGTTCTCCCGGGTTGCAGACTGCTGCTGCTGCGAGGAGGAGGAAGCTGAAGAGGAGGACGACGAGCCCGCCAGGCCGTCCAACACCTTTCTGATGTTAAATTTCCTCATGGTCTCTCCGGCGGCGCACCCTTTTCTTCTTCCTCCCCCTCCTCCTCCTCCTCCCCCACTCCACCCCCCTCTTGCCGTGGCTCCTACTCCCGCCCGGCCACACACCTCATCCAGACGAGCGGAGAAAGGGAAGGAGCAGGCGGGCAAGGCGAAGGGTCCCGCTGCAAAGGGAGGGGGAAGCAAAGGGAAGGACGCCTCGAAGTCTCGGCTTTTCCCCCTCCTGCTTTGCCTTCTTCATCCAACCATTATCATAACCCCTCCACGGTCTGGGCACAGGGTGGGAAGGAAGGCAAGGCGCGAGGGGGAAGAGGTTGCTCAAGGCAGACGCGGACGAAGGAGGCAGAGCAGTCACCCTTATCAGCTGAGGGAGGGAGTGGACCTGACCAAGGAAGAGGAAAGCGCCGAACAGGAAGAGAAAAGGAAGGAGGGGAGCGCACGAAGTAAATAAATCTAGCGGCGAGATTAACGTAGCGCGGCGGCTTCTTTCGGCGGCTTGCCACGCCAGCGCGCTTCCACGCCACACTCAGGCGAGCAGCTCGCCTCTGGCAGACGGCGCTGCCCCGACCCCCACCCACTCCGGGCGCCCTCTAGGCTCCGGGAAGGCCGCTTCGACCGTCTTTCGCAAGCTGCCCCTTTGCCTGCGTCGCCTGCGCTTCCTTTCCCGCACAAACCCCTAAGCTCCGGCCCTCTTTTTGCACTGACTCTCCTCGCCCACCCCTCCCGCTCTTTGCTACTACTGCTGCGCGGCGAGGGGAGCCCGAGCCTGCCTCTGCCCCCCCCTCCCCTTCTCCTCCTCGTGCGGCTGCGAGCCCAGAAGTGACAGCGACGACCGCCTCAACTTCCCACCCCTTTTCACTTAAAGGGAGTAGAAGCGGCTGTCCATCATCTCGCCGGGTGCCCACCACAATTTTCTCTCTCTCTCTCTCCGGCGCAGCTGCAATTCCCCGCCGCCCGGTAGTTGCGCTGGCTGGCCACCCTGCCTCGCCGGCAACGCTGACCCTCAGCGCGACTCCTGCTCCGGGAGTGTCGCCAGCGGCGCTTCGCGGGGACTTTGCTGCCGCCGGCTTTCACACGCCCCCACAATCATCCTCCTGCAAAGACTATGCCGGCAGCTGCTGCTGCTGCTGCCTCCTCCTCCTCCTCGCCTGACAACACAGAAAGGCGACCCCACCGTGAAGCGGTGGCGGCGGCAAAACCGTCTTCCTCCTTCCCCACCACCCCTGTGGTAGCTATCGCTGTTGTCTCCTTAAACTGCTGGTAGTGGCAAAGCAGAAGCCACCGAGGCGGAGCATGCGCCGTCCAAGGCCTTCCTGCAAGCACCCGGATGTTGCCGTCTTTTCTTGTTATGGGGGGTGGGGGCGTCCTAACGGCCTTCCTAGCAGGCGTGCAGAGGGGTTTCGGGGCGCATTGGCTTCTTGGGCACCTGGGCTGGGGGGTGGAATTAAAGCCCTTTGAATGCAGCCGTGTGCGCGCCGGGACAAAAGCGCGCCTTGGAAGGGTTGAGCGGGGCGGGTGAAGGTCTCCGGGCCAAGCTTCGGGTGGCTTCCTGGAAGAAGCTTGCAAGAGGCTGCAGTCCAACTCCCCCCTTGCCTCAAGGAAGCGCGACGAGATGTGCGTCAGAGAAAAAAAGGGTCGTCGGACGGCAATTCTTTGGCTAGGTTCCCGCCGACCCACGAGTCGGTCGTGCTGATTTCAAAGCATTCTGGATCGCGTCCGCCCGACGCCAGGGATGCAGGCACACAGAGCCTGGTGTTGGGGCTGGAGGGGCATCCCTGCTGTTGTGCAAGGCGGCAATAGGGATGCCCCAGGTGAGGACGGAGCGCCCGTGCGCCTCCGTTCAGGTAGAGGCAGTAAGAGGGAAATTCTGCTTTTTTCAAAAGTTTAAGCGCGCCCGAGGTGACTTGGAGGACTGTTCCCCGTAAGGACAAATGATTAAAAGAGACGACGTGGTTAGCTTTGTTTGTTTGTTTATTTCTTCGAAGTCCTCTCTTACGCGTGAAAAAAATGAGGCAGCTGTATTTGCAGGAAGGGGGCGGGGGAATAAAGGATGGTGCTGAATGATGCTGGGCAAAAGCTTTTTCATTGATGGAGCAGTAAAAGCAAAGCAAGAGGCAGATTAGGACAGGCCAGTCTTGGACAAGAATGACCTCAGCTCAAAATGCCTATAACTACCGAGCTTATGCTTTCCAGAGGGACTTTGGATATTTTTAGATCTGAGAGGTTTGTTCCTGCTTTCCGTTAATTAAAAAAAAAACTAAACGAAATAGCCATAATGGATTTCTCTTCAGATTTCTGTCATGTATCTTAGAAATGCCTTCAAGTTTCTAGTGAAATTATTAGATCAGTGTTTAAGGCCAGCTTATATGGAAACTGTTGTGTTTGAACAAATTTTTATCCCACCACATCTAAATGGTCTTTTAAATCAAAAGCAAATGTAAAGTATAAAATAAAATAGGAAAAAGAATTTCATCATAAAATAAGCATAAAATCATTATTATAAATTCAGAAACTTAATTAAAACAATTGTATTAGTTACCTTAAGACTTTTAAAGACCTCTCTTGTGTTTCAGACCCAGAAATTTAACAGGTATAAGTGATAATTAAGTCTTTAATCCTATGGAGACTTACTCCAACGTAAGTGAATGTAGTGTGTTTTGAGCATAATCAGCAAATTTAAACTTTGCAAGCCCAGCTAAAGTAAATATCCATAAGCATTGTTAGCTTCTTTCTATCTCTCACTTTGTTGTAGATATCTGAGCTGTTCAGCAGTCATTTTTCATTTCCCAAAATACAACTAAGTTAACAGTTAAACTGTTACGTCTTATGAAACTGAATAAGCCAGGCCTGTTTTACAACAAAATGGAATGGAATTAAAGGGAAAATAGATAGTATTGTATCTTGACCTGGTAGCAGCACCTAATCAATGCTAGCTGAACTTGAAAAATAATATTCAGGATTGAATCAAGAAAATACAGGACTGTAGACTGGATTGAGAACTTAAGTAAACATCTAGAAATAATGGAAATCGATACCTGTATTACTGCCAAAAACAATTCATAGCCATGAACACGTAATCACCAGGAATCAAAAGTCAGTTTGATGGCGTTTAATCTTTTTATTCTGATATTGAGAATAATATGGACTGTTCCACTAAAATTTTAACTATCAGAATCATTTTTCACTGTTCCATTTAAAAACTGTGTAAAATTTTAAAAGTCTGATACAACAAAGAAAAAGACAAATCATTCTCCTTGCTTACATTTTTCAGCTGGGAATACACATGTATACCAAAGTGACCCAATTGATTCTGGGCCTAAAGCAGCACTAGAATTCACATTATCACAGTTTCTAGTCTGGTGCCTTAATTATTATACCAAAGTGGCTCCCAGAAATATTTTGCCCCTTCATGTGTTATACAGCATTAAGATTCTATTCCTACTCCTGTATGCTTAGCCTGCCATGAGAGAGATGAGTATTCAATCTTTTGAACATCAAAGCAAAGTATGTTTGAAGTTAGATCCTGTTTATGTTGATTGCTGCAAAACTGACTTAAAAAGCATTAGACTCTTAACTTTTGAAGATACTGAAATTTGAAAGACACATTTTAGAATTTTAAAAACTTAAGACTTTTACATCAAAATCCAGTTTTTGATCTAAAACTAAGACTGGCCATACATAAATCATCAGTCTGCTGAACCAGTATTCCATTCTTGAGACAATCATGCTTAAAATCACAACATAAAATTATAAAAGAAAATAAATGAAAGGTTATTTGTATTTTTTTCTAAATAATTGTGCCTAATTAGCCCACAACTTATAAAAATGACAAACGTTAACATTTAATATTTAAAAAAACTACATAATTCTGAATTTTTATTTTGGCATATTTATGTATTCATTTTACATAATTGTAGGAATAAAGAAGCAAAACAATTCAAAGAAAAAGTATGTCAGGATGTTGGAATGCTCATAGATCGTTTGTTGACAACTTTTTAAAGCAGCTGAATCTTTTCTCTGAATCATGCTGCTGTGCTCTACAGCTGTAGTACGGTCCTGTGAAAAGATATTTTCTAGATGCCAACTGGACTTGCTTATATGCTCATGCTTGATCCAAACTATCTTTTCTCTTTTGAATATGATATGCTATAAATCTATATATATAAAAGAGAAGTCCGGTGGGGATGTAAGTTTGTATGTGCTCTATACAATAGCAATAGCACTGTATTTATATACCGCCTATCAGGGCTTGCAACCCTCTCTAAGCGGTTTACAATGTCAGC
>JANHJO010001413.1:127367-142841 GCA_032468235.1 Pseudoxyrhopus heterurus | reverse complement strand
GGCAAATACCACCTCTGATTGGCTGACCGTGGCAAATACCACCTCTGATTGGCTGATCACATAGCCACGCCCACCAAGCCACGCCTACAGAACCGGTAGTAAAAAAATTTGAATCCCACCACTGGTATGTATGTATGTATGTATATCTACTTTCTTTTGAGAGCAGGCAACAGAATTTCATTTTTAATGTGTGCCAGTGCTCAGAAAAAGAAACAACAATAAAGATTATCTTATCTTATAACGGTTATCTTCCTCCAGTTCTATTGCATAGCATAAAGAGGTAGTGCTAGGATTTAATTTCAGTACTGTCAGATTGAAGCAAGTTTTCTGTCTTTGGTCTGTAAAACCTTCTTTGCTATCCTCTCCTATTTGTACTTATAGTATTTCTCTATTGATTTGCCTGTTCCAAGTACATCGAGGTGGTAGTGGTTTCTACCATGATTGTGATTAAATTCTGAGATTGCCTTTTATTGATAACAACAGGCAGAAGTTATTATTATATAAAATTCATAGAACACATAGATGAAATATAATAATTATTTGGCTTCTTGGAATGTAAAATTATTTATTTATTCTGGTTACTTAGCCAGAATTCCTGGCCAGGCTGTAAGCCATATAGCACTGATATAGGCCTGTGGAAAGCATTTGAAAGTGTGTTGGACTGCAAACTATCTTTCCTCAAAGCTTTCAAGCAGATGTATCTGGTAGAAGGCTCAAGTAGTTGCTCTGAATGCTATTTCCAGTTGTCTGCACATTCATGCGGAACAAGGACATCTCTGAATGCTTTGCATACAGTACTTGCAAATCACTTAATATCCAATAGTATCCAATAGCTTTTAAAAAGAAGTAGTGATGGTTCTTTGCAACTGGGGGCAAATTCAATTTTCTACCACTGTCTGGCTTGGAAATGGTAAATGGCATTTAAATACCAGGATCTTTTCTGTTTACCTAGATATACCTGGAAAGTATAATTTTTTGCTTTTAAATTATACTAGTTTGTAGATGAAAAAACAGTCCCATTATTACAAAATTATGCAGAGGTTGCACTTTCTACATGTACATATAGAATTTAGCACATTTATAATGTTCATTTGGAGTAGAATAACATCTGAAAATAGTGCTGTTTTCTTGTCAGCTATTTAGATAATCAGAAGAGCCAGTTGAATCTCTTTCAGTTACAAGACACTCATTCTATTTATTACCTATCAACTGAGGAAGCACTCCATCTCTTTGTGGTTCTCCAGATCTGGAATGCACTTCCCAAGGTATGCATTTGGATCTCACTGTCTCCCTACTCAAAAAAAAAATCACTATATCAGTGAGATGGGCAACATAATAAACAAACAAATAAGTAAATAAATAAATAAAAATGTCAAAAACCTTAACACTTCAATTACACTTTTAATGGCTAGTGGAATTCGTTTTAATGATAATCTAGTGGACCAGGACTCAGATACCGTGTCTGACTTTGAAGAAGATGCTCCAGCAGAACCTGTGGAATTTTAGCCTCAGGAGACAATCAAGAATCAGAGGCTGATCAAAAATAAGCATCATCTAGACAATTGGAGCAGTCAGACGAGGATAGCATCAGGTGTCCCTGTCCTCCATCCCTGTACTCAGTAAGTAGAAAGGATAGCAGAGCAGAGATATTCCATGAGGCTTCTTACCCAGCAAGGGAATAAATTTCTTGATTAATGATTGTTGACTGCAGCCTGATTTAAGGCACAACCCTGACCCATGTTCCTTAGCTGGAAACAATTGTCGATCTCCAGGTCTTGCATGACAATTTGTGTAGATACTGGCTGAGAAATTTTGATGTTTGGACTGGCTGATAACCATGATCTAGCTCTTGGAGCCTTGGACTGATTTTGGATTATTCTTCAGTGTGTGCCTATTAAAAAGCTTCAGGCAAGGGTCTGTCAGTGTTTCCATGCTTTAACTGTAGTTATCTCTTTGACCTTGAATAAATTATAGTGACCATGTATGAGTCAGTATTTGAAACCAGAAGAGATCCTGTTTTGTATAGAGCAATATGATAATGCTTGGGCTAAAATAATTTTTAGTTAAACTTTTTGCATACTGGCCAGTTATCATGCCTTTGAGGGAATGCTGCATGTTACCTACATACAACTGAGACTACTTAGATTATTCATTTTTTTTAATCTGCCAACAAATGTAATGTAAAATCCTTGATAGATCAAAGCCATGATAGTGGTGGAGAGTGATCTTTATGATGTTGACCATGTCATATGGAAGATAATGAGACGGAATGTAGGAGCTGTACATGGTAAATCTACTTAATTTTCTTATTTTCTGGCTCCTTGCCTCCAATTTCTTTTACTTATTTTTTTTTATTTTTTTTCTTGCCCATAATGCCACTTACCCAGATAGAGAATAAAGTAATTAGTACTGTATATATGTATATAAATAAAATAAATGAATTTGAACAAATATATGTTCAAACAACAAGTTAGTGATAGCTTAGCTGCTATCTAATGCATCTTGCACAAAGTTGTTTTACAGGTTGTTTCACGAGTCTCCTGAACATTGGACATGGTGAGTTACTTCTTGGAGTGCATATACATGAATAGTTCAGAAAGCCTGGATGATGAAATGTAGAGTAATAGCTAAAGAACTGCTGATGTTACCTAGTTTGGTAATGAAATGTCTACAAGAAAACAGCCAAGCTCAGAGAGCACCAAGGACCCCACAGTTCAAATCTAAGCTACATATATTCTCTTCTATCAATTAAAACTCAATTTTGTTACTCTGTTTCCACATTTTTGAATTCGCTGCTATTTACAGTTTTTCAGTCACAAATTATACAAGGTAAAGGTCAATATGAGCATGACTTGCACTATGTCTTGTTGCTCCTGCTAGCATCAAAACTGGTTTGTCAACATTTTTAAATTGTGACTGGCAGCTGTATGGTGGGACTAAATGGAATCTTTCTTCTCCTTCAAAGCAACACTTAAACATCTATTCAGAATGGCAAAATTACAAGTAGCAGACTTTCTCTTTAAATGTTGGAATTACTCCAATCTTTTTTTGAAAACATTATATTAATATTTCCTTTGGTCAATGAGACCTATAAAATGAAAGTAGCTCCCTTGATACAAAATTTATTCAGGCCATGGCAGCTAGAATATTATGATTGCACCTTTTAGTGAGGAATTGTGTTTTAATGTGGGATTATGGGTTTTAGTATTCCTCTGCCTGTGTGTGTGTATTTGTGTATTCCTATGGTGCGCACGCGCAAACACACACACACACACACACACTGCCTATGAATTGACTGGATTCTTATTGTTCATATTATGTCAGTTGGTATTTTTCTGAATTATGAAGTTTGGAAGTTTATGATACTTAGAATTGTCTGATTAAAGTAGTTTACAAACCTTGTGAAATAAAGAGGGAAATATAGTGATTATAAATAGTGATTGTTTTGAGGTTCTTAGATAAGTATTAGAATGAATTCATGCATTAGAGCACAATCATATGTATGTTTACACTGACTCTTGGGCTATAATCCTATGCTTATTTATCCAGCATATTTATCTTGGAGTAAATTCCATTAATTGTATGTTCCTTATTTCTAAGTAGACATTGCTGAAATAGCAATTTAACATGTGTTATTACCAATTTTTGGAACATTAGTATAATGTACAATAATGAAATAATACAGAACATAATTTTTGATGCTGACACTTGTGTCCTTCCATATGCTGCTGAATCGTAACTCCCACCATCCCCCATCATTGGCCATAATGCTAACAATTTTAGTTCAGCAAGTTCTCCACACCAATCTAAAGATATATGCCAGGATTGTACACATGTAATTATAATCATTATGTTGTTCAATGAAAAGTGTGAACTCCTATGCTCTTAAATTCCTTGTGTGTCCATTCACACTTGGCCAATAAAGAATTCAGATTCTGATTCTGATTAAAGATGAAAATGTATGAAGTGGCAGTTCCATTAATTGCATTTTCAGAATATTTCTCTAGTGAGCCATGATTGAATAAAGCTTGAGAAACACTGCACCATAGAGTGGACAAAGTTCACTTCAAAAGATCAGTTTTCCATATTTTTATTCTCCTCCAATTAACAAACAGGTATAGATTTTTTTTTCTTTCTAGCATTTTCCTGCAGGTGCAGGGTCCACTTTTTCTTTTAAATGTTCATTGGTTGCAACAGGAAATGATGGAACGGCTTATCACTTGAGACTCATGTCATGGGCTGAGGGAGAGTGACTGCCCCAAAGTCACCCAACTGGCTCTCATATTTAAGGGTGGGACTAGAACTCACAGTCTCTTGGTTGCCTTATCTACTAGACCAAGCTGGCTCTCAAGTATAGTATATATAAAGTAAAAGTAAAGGTTTCCCTATCCAGTCGTGTCTGACTCTAGGGCGCAGTGCTCATCTATGTTTCTTATCCAAGGGAGCCAGCGTTGTCCAGAGATATTTTATGAGGTCATGTGGCCATCACGGCTCTATATCAAATGCGCACAGAAATATTACGTATACATATATGTATGTATGTATATACACACACACACACACATGTATACATATACATACACACACGTGTGTGTATGTGTGTATGTAGGTATGTAGTACAAAATAGAAAGACCTGCACATGGATTAGAGAACAAATAAAAGTATACAATATCATCAAGAGAGTAAAAGAATTGAAATGGAAATGGACTGATTACAAAGCAAGAAGAACTGATGGCAGGTGGACCAAGGCAGTCATAGAATGGACCCCCACTTGATAAAAAGTGTCCATGAAAGAAACCTAAAACAAGATGGATCAATGATGTCAGAAAGCATTGTGGGCCCAGTTGGCAAAAGAAAGCTCAGGAAAATTTGTTTGACTGGGAAATTGCAAGGTAACACGGCTCTCTGGACTGCACTGGAAAATTAAAAGGGGAAAAAAATCCAGAAGTGGCAACTTATATATAATCTCTACATTTCTACTATAGGGAAGGCAAAACCATTCAACTTGAGCTTGATTTTTGATGGCTTCATGGTTATATCAATGCAGTTTCTTTTATAACAGAATGGAACAATTGTCCCTTCTGGAATTTTTTTTCCTTTTAATTTTCCAGTGCTGCCCAGAGACCTGTGTTTCCTTGTAATTTCCCAGTCAAACAAACCAGGCCCAACTGTACCTAGCTTCTTAGCTCAGAGAAGAACAGGCAGATCTACCAACACTGCGTACAAGATCTTTTCAATTGATGCAGATATACCATTTGTTGAATTTGCCCATTAGATTCTGACTTCCATTTATTTTTCCATCTATTGGCATTAAAATAAAATAAATGAAATTGTTCCATTGCCAGGAGAATTAGGTTGTATCCCTGTGTGAAAGACTGATCTGATTCAAATCAGACTGGGAAACAGTCTTTTGCAAAAAGGGAAAAGATAACTCCTTTCCTTTCATCTTCATATAAAAGTTATTCCAGCTTTTCTCATCTCTGCTTGACAGATTCTCTCTTTTGCACAGTAAAGAAATCAGATCTTTACATCTAGTCATCCTACTAACATACTGGATACAGCCAGGGCTTCATTATTGGCTGCTTGCAGAGCTGCTGCTGTAAGAGTTATGACACTTTTGGAAGGAAGCAACATTTTTTAAAAAAAAAAACTGTATTGATTTAACTTAGTAGTGTTTAGCATTCAAGTTTCATATACATTTAAAATGCTGTAGGGTGAAAATCTAATTGAGTAAAAAAGAAGGGATTCAGAAATATTCCATACAGCATTACCTGCAACTTGTTAAAAAAAAATGCTAGGCTGATTGCTAGAAGAGTAATAGACCAGGAGCCTCTGGCAAGAAATTATAGATAAATATCTTAGACAGAAGTGGAAGGCCGTCCCTCTGGAGCTGTGACTGGCTCAAAGACTGACTCTTTTGGGCTTTATTTGCCTCCTATTTTTATCTCAGATGACTGAACTCAGCAAGTTTTTTTTAATTTTTTTTTCCAAAAACCTGCACAATCTGTTTGAGCAGAGGTGAAAAGAGGACACAAGCTATGTGTTCCTACAAAAAAAAGAGAGATGATGTTCCTCATAAACCACCTAAACTCTCCCTCTCTGTGTCCAGTAATATCTTTGCAAGCAAAAATATGCAAGACTGGCTGTCAAGAAGGAAGAAGTGTCATATATTACAAGTGGATGAGGCTCTCTGACTTTTGTGGAAGGCTAACTTTCCCCCCGGGGTGGAACTGTGGAATATGTATTGAAATAGAGGAGCAGCAATGAGAACATTTGCATGGCTAGGAAAGAAAGTTAGGTTGGCATCCTAATCATTAAAACACAGACCCAATTAAAAAAAAGGAAGTGCTGTTAAGGAGCTTGAAGGAGTGGAGGTGTTATATCTACTTCATCTGGCGCCATGGTGCAGTGGCTTGCTCTCAAAATCGACAAAGAGCAGAAATATCAAAGCAAGCTATTCTGATCCTGGCAGCAAGGGTCTCGCCCGTTCTTGTGATCGGTTTATATTTCTGCTGGTACACTGCTTAGAAGAAGGCAAAAGGAAATCTCGAAATGCATTTGCCGTGAACTTTTGATGGGGCACATAAAAATGATCCACACACCTGCATATGGAGGAGGGGGGGGGAATACAGAAGGGCTGCATCAATTCACTTGCAATTCGGTCAAGTTCATCTGATGAGAAAAGGAAGGGTCTGTAATTGCTGCCTGGGGGTGGGGGGCGGGCTTGAGAGAGACTCATTAAAACAGAGCTGCTATCGCTGCAATGTCTAGACTCTCAAAAGCGGCCTCCACACATCACCTGTATTTTTCTCACTCGGGCCACTAATTAAAGGCGTGGCTTTGCAGCCTCCTTAATAGGAGAGGTGAGGAAGGGCTGCCTTTCTTGCTCCTTCCGCGGCAGAAGACAAGCAGACTCTGTGCAGCAGAAATGCAGCCCTGCTCTTCCCAACCTCCATCTCCGCCCAGCAAATGTTCCTGCTGACAAGCAAAGTGATCAAACATCTCCCATTCTGTGCCAAGCAGTAGGCACAGCTGCATGCATGTGGAATACTGCCTCCTTTGCAGAGAAAAGGGGGGGAGAGCTGCAGGGATCAAGTGTCATTTCTTTGATTCTGGCTGGGCAGAAATTCCACATCTTGCTTTATATCACTTTTTCTCTCTCGTTTTCAGTCTATTTGAGTGCCTTAGCATCTGCAATAACAAGAGAGCCTGCTGAGCTGCAGCAAAGGAGCAAACAACACAAGGCAGGTTTCATCATCAGGGCAGCATAATGGGGTCCCCGGAGGTTTTGACCTGAGCACACTGGGATGCTTCACCTTCCTGTGAAGCAGCAGCTTGCCCCCATGTTGGCGTAAACAGACTTTGGAAAACATGCCTGCCTTTGGTGTTCAGTTCAGTTGGCAATCTGCATCATGCTCCCCAACTCCCAGTATTAGCTATGGAAACTGCGGCACCATCTTTTGTCTTTAGAGGATTTGAATCCATTTGCCATTTATAAAGCCTGCATCCATAATACATCACTTCCAGACAAGTTAATTTTTATTTGCAGTCATTTTAGAGTCAAATTTTTGCTACACTATGTTCTCTTCCCGTCTTGTGCACACGTGTATCACATGCAAGGGCTTCAAGAGTGGAGGGGAGTCTTTCCCTCTCCCTTTCTAATAGATACAGTGCACTTCAGACAACACATTAGCACAGTAGCTGACTCCTGATTGTGTGGCAAAGAGCCAGTGCAAATTCATTCCTGCAATGGCTTAGGAAAAAAAAAAGCAGTAAATCCTGCAAAAAACAGCAGCAATGGTAGCGTAGCACTGGGAAAGCAGGATAACTTGCAGAAAATCAGCTCTGCCCTCTGGATGATATTCACCTTCAGGACAGAAATACGTCCTGTTCCAAAAATGATTTAATGTTAAGGATTTTAGAGAGGGAAATGGCATTACTGTGCCAAGATGAGGACTGAGCTTTTTTTATCCTCTTTGTATTTGTTTCCAGAAAGCAAACACGGTCCTTTAAATTTGTGTGCTATTGAAATTGTTACTGTTTGCAACCAGTTTTCTAGAGTGTGAAAGGAGGATACTAATAAAATTCCCATCAGCAAAATAATTGTGAAAGCCTTTTAATTTGCAGCAGACTGGAGATGGGCCACGTCTTTTAATTTCCCGCAGCAGGCAAGAAACACCTTATTTGCACACAGAAGGTCCCATATTAAATTACAGGGCATCACTGATGAAAACGTTCTCAGGTAATAGTGGTAGGGAAGTTCTCTGTTCAATAGCCATTAGTGTCTGAGTGGAAATAAAGCTATAGATAAGCCTGGGCTGTAACAGTGTGATTTTCTGCCTTTGCAACCATTTAGTAGTGGTTTGGATTTTTACAATCCAATTATGGTAGTGCTAGTTCAACATTCCTGGAGACATTAGAAAAGGCCAAATTTAGGGCTAGTTTACTGTTGGCCAATCTATTGTAACCTGAACGATGCTATTTATTTCCAAGGCGGAAAATTAGTGTAGGACTTACTTCTCCCTGTATTAGGGCTAATATTATTGGGCCAGTGAAAAAAAGGACTCAAGATCATGTGAGACTCTCTGGGAGCTGTTTATGTTTCAGAATTTCCTTTCCTTTAGTCTCCCAAAGAGACTGTAATAATACGTATAGGTACCCACATACACACTGATCTCTGTAGCTCTTTGTAGGCTACCTTTAAAATAGACCAATGGCTTTATTTATTTATTTATTTATTTCTCACAGCAAAACTGAGAAAACTGTTATGATGGAAAGATTATCATGGCAACTAATACATTCTTCTAACTGTTTTGCTCTAATTTACTTATTTTACTCTCTATATTATAATATATAACTTTTTCTTTATACTTTCTTACCAGAGCCTAGGTATATTTCTAGACTTCTCAAATACATGGAAAACTCTGTGTCTAATTCCCTATTCTCAATCCTAAATTAATATTGTATAAAATTAAAGAAAATAATTCTTTTCAGTCAGGAAGCAAACAACTATTTTGTAATTCAAAAAATGAATTTGGATTAACCAACTGATAAAGACCAGGATATCCTAGTCCAGTGCTGTCTATGTGCTGGAATTGCACTCATTTTATCTGTATCTGGAGGGCACCAGGTTAGGAAACTTGGATTCAGAGGTCCTAAGGCTCATATAAGTTGATCGTTTGAGGTCAGAAAGTGCTAGGTTTAGAAGCAGGACAATATTCCATTACCCTCCAGTGTCAAATGTAAACTTCTCATTAAGGTTCCAATACTGTTATCATTAGGAACCAAATGAGAGATCTTTAGCATGATATGTTGGCCACCAGTATAAGCCTCTGGCTGTTTTAAATATAGACAGCAAAGTGCATTAAAAAATAAAGCTATGAGCTCCTGGGAGGTCCATTGCAACTGTTAGGAAATATTTTGAAATTCAATACCTCCGGCAGTAAATCCAGAAATATACTGACCTGTTTTTCTATAGACTGGATCAGTTACATATCTGTATGACATCGATGCTTAAATGAGAGGCTGGTGTCAAAATGAAAGCTTTAGATTTTGGGAGAAGCCATAATGGAGACAGACTGAAACTAATACAAAACCAAATATGCAATGTATACAAATTGGCATGGTTCACACATAATTTATTGAATTCTGTTTCATTGAATAACATCCATTTTGTGTTTATATAAACCTAGGAAATTGTGACTTACTCTACAAACCATAGTTAAGAAACAGTGGTTTATATGATGTGTCAAAAAGTCTAACATTCATTGCTCTGACTGTCATTTCTCATGTTGTCAGGAAACGTAGTTCTTTTTATTTTTCTAAGTGTTATATTGATGCAGCAACAAAAATCTAGCACAGCAATTCATCATATCCTCCTGCCTGGGGACCAATTTGTAGGGAGGGAGAGAGTCTGTTGAAAATGCCAAGATCTCTTTTTAGCATTGTCAGAAGAGTATCTGTTACAAGTAATTCTATAAGTATTTTGTTGTTTTTCATTTTGAAGTAGCCTTTTACCAGTGCATTACTATTTTATTATTTCTGTTCTGTAGCTGATTTCAGGTATCAAGCTGACCTCTTGGAGCTCTCTCTGAAATTAAGTGGTTTAAATCAGCCTTCCTTTAACTTGGTGCTATTGTGACAGAGTTATTTTCAGCCATAATAATTCTCGGATATTAGGCAATACCCGTTGAAAATTGGGAAGAATATCTTAGAACATTCAATTTTTTTGTGGTTTTGAGGAACCAGCCTCTAACTTAAAAAAAAAATATCTACCAATAGTTTAAAAATACCATAAGAAAATCATGGAATTGAGAGCTATAAATTTATTTTGTCTTTATAACATTAAAAAAAAAAGGAAGAAGAGGTGAAGGACCCCTGTCTGTACCCAGTATGGATTTTTTTTTTGTAGAGAAGGTAAAACGCTAGCTATATTTTATTCCGGTTGGTGTTCAATCCATCATGAATTGTTATACTGTAGATCCACTACATAGCAAGTCCTTGTGTTAAGAACTCCTCAGTTTAAAAACATCCCATAGTTAAGAACAGAGCCTATTGTAGCAAGTTTCATAAGGAAACCATTATGCACAACTGAGAGAAGAAAGCTTTGGGTGGCCAGCAGCTGCCTTGCAATGGGTGAGGCCAGGCATGCTTGGTCAGCAGCGGGAGCAAGAAGATAGCAAAGGTCAGCAGCGGGACAGGAACCATGGACTACAGGAGGGCAAAAGGAAATAGACTGGCGGAGATAGGCAGATGGGGGGGAATTTAAATGCCTGTGCAGTTGTAAGTCAAGGCAAGCGCCCAACCCCCAAATTTTTATCTGTGATCGCAGGGGCACTGCAATGACTGTAACTTCAGGGATTTAATGTAAGTCCTTTCATTCAGCAGCATCGTAACTTCAAACGGTCTCTGAACAATTTGTCATAAGTTGAAGACTGCCTGTATGTTGAAATTGTTTCATAATTATTCTTTGCTAGAAGAGGTCTTCAATAGATCACGATGTACTGATTTTTCAGTAATTATTTACATACTGATATATGTGCTAAGTTAGCCTTGGCTCCTGACAACTGTCTGGACAAGCCCTTGCAGTTTTCTTGGCAACATTTTCAGAAGTGGTTTGTCCTGGCCTCCTTTCTAGGGCTGAGGGAGAGTGAACGATCCAAAGTCACACAGCTGGCTTTGCGCCCTAAGGCAGAACTAGAACTTACAGTCTCCCAGTTTCTAACCTAGAGTCTTTAACTACTAGAACAAACTGGTTCAGTAACTATGCCTGGATTTAATTGCTTTGGAGATTTCAATTAGCTATTTGAGAGATAATCACATTAATGTTGTCACACTGATTTTAAAAATGTCACATTTTGCTATTGTCTACTATGATTTCTTCTCATATTATACTGTATCGTTCCCCCCCCCACAACTGCTAGAGAGGACAGAAGATAACCTGTTGAGGGACACTGAAAATCCTCAGATCCCTCCTTTACCATCCTAATTCTTAAGCCAGTGCTTCCAAACTGAAGTCTATTGGGAGAAAAACATTCACATTCCTGGCAAGGAAACCTGAAAATTTAATGAAGAAAAGTAACACAAACTAACAGGACTAGTTAGGTAAAAGGGTTGGGGTGTTGTATTCCAATGATATGGATTGATTGCAGTTTATACCTATGTAAATCTCAGTTAACTTTAGGCTAATTCCAGTCCTCTCAGCCTTAGTTAAATGAATCAGTTACCTCCCCCCACCTTTTTGGTGTTTCCATGATGCGCTAATCCCCCATTGCCAATTAAGGCGATTGTGGGAACAAGGATATTGATAAATAGGCAAAGGATCCTGCTGTCATTAAATCCTGAACTATAAACTCTGAATTTAAAATGTTGTTTGCAAACTCTTTAAAGGAAAAATGTATGTGGGAAGGGAAATACACCAGGCAGAGAAACAGAGAGAGATCTTTAAAGTGGTTAAAAGGTAGTCATAATATATATACGTATATAAGCTCAGTTTTAAATGAACTTTTCAGGTACTCAAGCAAAACCTGGGATGATTTTTAGACAGCTAGAGAGAAGGAATATAAATATTTCCTTTGCATACAAATTCTCCATATTCACTGAGGGAAGACAACTTCAAAACTTAGACTGAGAAGCTGTGCAGTACTTGAGATTTCAAGAGCAAAAAGGTACTTTAAGGGAAGGAATGTATTAAAAGTTTTCTGTAACTTTTAAAAACTAATGCATCTTTCCCTGGGATCAATCCTAGGAAAAATGCGGTTGTTTTAAAGAGTTATGTATAAGTGGTACCCTCTTGCATAGTCTGTAGCATTATTTTCAAATCCAGTGGACTATAATAGATCCCTATAAATTCTACTGTTAAAGGTAAACAATAGTCAAGGAAAAGTGATTATAGTAATCACTTATGACTATAGTGAAACCTGCCCATTATGTTTGTACATGTCAAAGGTCACAAAATGACTAACCCAACCTTATGATCTTTTTTTGTAGTGATCCTTAAGCAAGTGCCACAGTTGTTAAGTGAACCCATTGTTCACTATTGGGCATTTTTATGAAAAAAATAACCAAAAACCCAGAGGTAAATGCTAGTTTTGGGCATAAATGTCTCAAATCACAGTCAAGTGACTGAAGGTCATAGCTAATGGCCCGAACGTCACCTCTTAGCAAGATGGGAAGCATATAAATTTAATAAATAAATAATAAATGCAGGTCAGTTGCTGAGCATCCAAAATGCAGTCACATGACTGACTGTTGCAACATCAGAACTAGGGTGTAAGTACCTTTTGGCGTACTTTGTTGTAACTTCCACCGATTGCTGAGCAACCATAAGTCAAGGACTATCTGCACGTGTGGAATATATACAAAATGGACCCCTACAGTGATTTTTTTCTTGAAAATTAAAGTGTTCAATTTATGTAAATAATGCTGTATGTAAATTTTTTTTCTTTCTATTTCCAAGTGTTTTTGTTGATCTGTTCATCTCATGCTTGGTTTGCCAAAGGCATCTGAACAGAATGCAGGACAAGATGGGTTTCTTATTTTGATTCCATATGGTTTCTCTTATGTTCTTAGCTCTTTCTCAAAATACTATAGGTCCATGACTGTTCAATGACTTGGTGTCAAACTGGCGCCCGTGGGCTGGATGTGTCATGCGCTGGCCACACCCATGCCCGGTTTAGCGAAGGGGGGAAAAAGTCACGATACGTCATGTGACAACACTGTGACAGCGCGGGTTTGACACCCCTGACTTAGACACTGACTTCTCAACTTGCAAAATTAGTCATCAGGCCATAAAAGGACTCTCCCCCCCGCCCCCCGTTTTATACATTTGTTGTTAGATGTGCATTTGAATGGTCACTAAATGGTTGATTGTAAGTCAAGGACTACCCGTACTTCTGGCCCTCAACAGGAAACTATAGCTTTGAAATAATGAGACAGCAATTTTGAACATTCTTTAAATGCAACATTACTTCTGTTCCCTCTGTAAACCCAATGATGCTGAAAATAAGACATTTGGCTATAAACAATACAGCTGAAAAACAGCAAAAACTCAACAGGGATTTCTATCAAGACTGTTCAGCATTTAAAGAGATAGATTTATATCCTGCATTCTACCGAACAGATTTTGATGGTAATTCTCCACAAGTCTTTTCTACTTTGTCCTGCTATTACAGGAAACCTTTCTGTAAAAGTAATTTAAAGACACTGAGAAATCAACTGGAAGAATCTAAAAAAAAAAAGTCAGAATTCTGGCCCATTGTTCCTTTCTTCTGAGTAGGCTAACAGATCTGAACTCCTAAAATCCAGATAGTCACTAGATGGCAGCTGATTATCTGGTGCTTTCCTAAGGCGCACATGTAGCATGTGATGTAAAGAATCTCAAAACTCATTAAGCCCACTAAGAAACAATGGGATTGCTAGGGATTCATGGGGGCGGGACAAATAAACCAAGCATTGGGATTATCCAGATTTTTGCTATCCAGATAAAAACAGCCATAGTAAAATGCAGTTATACCAACCAACATCCTAAGACCTTATTTAAGTGTTCCAATTGTAAAACCTATACAATTTCCAAATTTTTAAAAAAATGCTCTATCTGTGCTCCTGTGTTTAAAAAAAAAAATCCTAATTCGTTAGAAAGATATTTACAAATAATTTATACATGTGAAAAAGGATGTGATTACTAGGCTGTTGTTGTTTTGGCATAATCATGTGTTTAGGCTTACAGATTCATAGGGTTGGAAGGAACATTAGAAGCTTTCTAGTCCAACCACTGCCCAAGGCAAAAGACCTCGGATTATTATGGATAAATGGTTGTCTAACATTTGCTTGAGAATCACCATTGGTAGAGCACCACAGCAGGCAACTACTTCATAGCTCTCACAGTCAGAAAATTTATCCTTATTTTGTGTTTTCAGGTTTTTTTTCTCTTTTAAATAATCTTAAATAGGTACTTAAGTGGTGCTAGTTATCTTAACTGGTGTGTGTGTGTGTGTGTGTGTGTGTGTGTGTGCATTAAAAAGATAAGCTATAACATTTAGTAAATAAATAATACAGGTAATCCTTAGTTAACAATGGTAATTGGGATTGAAATTTCTGTTGCTAAGTGATATGGTCATAAAGTGCACTATCTCATGGCCGCCATTTGCCTCTTGCTGACAGATTCCCCGTTGACTTTGCTTGTCAAACTGGCAGAGAAGGTCACAAATGGCAGTCATATGACTGTGGGACACTGCGATGTTGTAATTGTGAGACCATCTCAGAGCGCCCAGATTGCAACCATGTGATCATGGGGAACAGCTGCGACTATGAGGACTGGTCATCAGTACCACTTGGTCAGTACCATCATAAGTTTGAACAGTCCCTGGATGAGTGATTGTTAAGTAAGGACTGCTTGTGTTTATTATAACGTGGACAGGTTCAGATATACACATGCATACATACATGCACAGAAAGACAGACATTTGTGCTGAGGTATCAAGTGAATTTATTGTTTGAAATATATCTGGGGATTTGTTCTAAGACTCACATCTCTTCAGGCATTTCCTCCTCTTGTAAAAAAAAATCTTTTGGAATAGTGAATGATGTCATTATGACAGCCGCTATCCACTAAAATGAACATCATGTCAAGCTTTATTTCAGAAATATTTATTGCACTTCTGGGGGAATTACCTTTTGCTTTCTGAGACACAAAAGGAAGTGGTTTCAATAGCAGCAACATAGCACAGCAAAACAAGAAACCGTACTATTTTGTCCAACTGTTTGAAAAGCCCTCATTTAGAATCTAGCCTCAGCAGTAACTCTTGCTTCGCATATAGTATAGAAAGGAATAATATAACAACTTTGGAGAAAACAAATTGATTCTCTTATTACAATAGATGGCTTTGGGCTGATTAATGTAAGTCTTGGAAACTGTAAGAGGAATATCTCCATCTAATTTATAATGAGTTAATTAAGGTGGATTTTTCTCTGAAT
>JANHJO010001413.1:69112-83944 GCA_032468235.1 Pseudoxyrhopus heterurus | reverse complement strand
GATGGTATTTGTTGGTTCTCCAAACTAGTTAAAATTTCTGATACCGGTTCACCCAAACCGGTCCGAACTGGCTGAATACCACCTCTGTTCAGAAACCATACCTACCATAATTAGCCATGTCAAACAAGTAGAAAATGTTCATGGAACATTACAATTTATTTTATTGGTTTTATTTTATATCATTCTTCCTCTTGAAGTTCAAAGCGCAATGAAACAGAGCATAACCTTTGCTTCAAACTTGCAAACAAACTCTAGATCACATATTACAATATCAGATGCAACTCAGCAAGTGATGTCCTGAGACCATTTTATAATCTCATAATTAAGTGAGTGAGCGGGCAAGTTTTTCTTGTTACATTAAATTTGTCAACATGAAGATCAACTGTGCTTGGTGAACTATTAGTAAGAAAATCCTATGGCAAAACATCTTTTGAGTCATATCCACAAGTGAGCCAAGATGCAGGACTCTGAGATGGAAAGTTGTATAGTTTATCTGCACTTAAGAGCACCTTTTACATCAAAAGCCTTTGAAAATTGATGTAAAGGTTAAATATCACATTGTACAATCAAAATGTGAATTTCACCCCAGACAGGGAGAAAGAGATGGAGAAGAAGAAAACAGTTCTGAGTGGAATTTGAAGTTATATTCAGCCAACCTTACATGGCTTTCCATACAATTCTAAATATGTCTGTTGGAAAGTAAGCTACAATGAGCTCAGTTGAATTTAACTCCAAGATTAGCATGATTTAAGCCAGGTTTTTAATAAAACCAAGAGCTGAAATCATAGGACAGGAAATCTTTTCACGGTTAAATGCCACACTAAAAAAAGTGGCTACTGAGAATTAAGGGTGGAATTTTCAATCTCTTTTCCCCCGTTTGAAATGGCATTACAGGAATATATATAGTTGAATTAAGCTGTGGGAGGCTTAACACCTCTTATTTTCTTTTGCTTTCTATATTACAAAAGAACCCAAGAGAAGAAAGGAAGCTTGTAAATAACAGATACTGTAGACAAAAAATTTATTTCCGTCATTGACCAATCAAAATACATTCAGCAAAACAAACAAAGCAAATTTAACCCCTAACATCCATGACTAATGGCAACCATTGGTGGGCGAAACTTAGACATAATGTAGCAAATTTTTAGAGAGATAGCTAGCCTACTATTCTGTTCTGACCCACAACATATTCTAACAAATAATGCAAATAAAAATTATTGGAGTGCCCCACCAATTTCATAAATTCCATAAAGGGGGCGTGCATAAGTGCACCAGAGTGCCTACCGTCCCTGTCCTACTGTTCCCTTTATTTACCTATATATACTTTCTTTGCTCGTGTTTATGTTTTTCACTTTATCTATATATGTTTTGACAAATAAATAAAATAAAAATAAATAAATTTAGATTAAAAAAGGATAATTAGCTGGTGGCAAATGTCCCTGTAGAACTGACAGTACAAAGCAATTATTGGACTGCAGTTTCTATAGCACCCGTGTCCCAGGGGCAGTGTCGAGTTTCATATTTCTCTTATAATGTAGCTGTGGGAGACCATTAAATCAAGTTAAAGATAAAGCAATCCTGGATTGGGAAACTGTGATGTGATATAAATATAAAGCCAGTATAGAAGGCAAAATTTGGTTATTTGCAAATGTGTTGCAAGAGATATTTTACCAACATTTCTATTTTTCATGTATAGATACCAGTTTGAGGGTTGTTCCTCATCACATTTTATTTGTTATGATTTCTTTATAACTAAGAGGAGCAAGACCGCAGCTGTATCATTTCTGCAGGTAGAATGTTCCAGGTTTGACCTGTCATATCCAGTTAGAGTTAGACAAATTGAATGATATCCTGAAGAACTATCACCATTAATCAAACTGAGCTACAGGCACTAGTTACTGACTAGCTATAAGGTAGCTTCCAGCATTCCTAAAGATGAAAGTATTCGTACAACTGACAAGATAGAAACACAATTGCATTTCTTTTTCTTTTTTGTCTTTTGTGAACATTGTAATTAAAATAGGAGTCTGTTCAAGTGATTTCACAGTTCTTCTACTTTTCTGACTTCTAAGGCCATCAGTGACATACTATATTGGCCTTTCTGATCTTTTAAACCTTTGTCCTAAAAATCAGTGATATTATTACCTTTATTAGCTAGATGATATTAATGAAGGATGACATTGCCTTTCAGAAGATGCTTTCTTTCTCCTCAGCATTTCTTATGAAATAACCGGAAGAGGCAGGGGCTATATTCCAAACAGAGTTCAGAAACATGTTATACTGTGTCTTATTCTAAAAGTATTTTTGACTGAGTTATTTCCATTGTGGTCCAACTAGTTTAAACATAGACACACACCCAGAAACTGAAGACCCCAGGGGAGAGATTAAGCAACTGGACCGTCATATTAGACCTATTTCTTTATAATATTGGCTGAGAGTAGAATTTAGAATAGAGGAGCTGTACAATACAGTATATTTATGACTGATTCAATAATACAGTAAGGTAAAAAGGACATTATTTATAGCACTCTTTCTGTTTGTCTAATTTCCAACAAGCTAACCAATAGCTAAGATTTTCACAAATTCCACAGTGTATGGATTATGCTTCAGTGTAACTTGTCTTTTCAGAAAATAAAGACGTCAAAAAGGAAAATAGCTAAAACAATTTTATAAATAAGTTTTTTTCAGTAGTTGGTAGAAATCATTAATCAAAACATATCTGTCTGCCACCATTGTCTAATCAAAATTTATCCTGTGGATTAGATTGAAATTTCATTTTAGTATGTCCCAAGAATTGTATGAAAATGTGAAATTATGGTATATTCAACTTGAAACACCATTAATATTCTGTACATTGGAATATCTTGTGACTATTATTTCTCCCTTTAAAAATTTACCTACTTTCTAACATCTATAGAATAACGTAATGGATCAATTAGTCTAAAAGACTTCTGCATGGAGAATTAATTGGAACAAAGCTTATTCTAGTGAGAAAATACTGTACATATATGTCTGCTACTCAAACAACACTAGATCAACTAGTTATCTGAAGGCTAAGCCAAAAGGTTATATTTTGGGTAATGTAAATATTCCTTAAAGTGAATTAGGATCTCATTCAGGTTTAAGGAAAGCCAGATTTGGGGGTCAAACCACATGTTACAGAAAACATTTTTATTTCTATTTGTATTTTCTTCAAAATGCACAAGTATACAAGTATACTTAATGCAACTAGTGGATGTAAAAAAGAAAATTCTTCCCCAAGTCCTTTTCGTATAACATATTTGTGTGTATATAGATTTATTTTTGTATTTTTAAAAATGTCATTCCCATTGCTGCAGTGTTAAAACAATAGCAGTGTAAAGGCATATTCAGCGTCGCCTGGAATTTGGCTGCATCAAGATGGAATGAATAGATACATATTACTATATATTTCTTTTTCTAGAGGGACCATAGGAGCAAGAATGAGAATGGGTTTTCCCCCCCTAATCCATCAAATGCAAGTGCTCAGCTGCTCCACTGCAGGGAAAAATCAATGAAAATATTGTTATTTCTTTTACAAAATTTCTCTACAGGCCTCTCAAAACACCTTTGGGTGCTGTACTATCTAAAAGCGTGAAGATGTAAACCATTCATCTTCTGGGAAAAAAATCAATCCCCATCAATCCCCCTCCCACAAAAGCAATCTACTAGCTTCTCCCACCATAAAAACCTCAGAACATAATGAGTAAAAGCAATCCAATCACCATCAGATCTGCTGAAATGCCAAGAGCAAAGGGACCAGACACACCTGGGGGAACATACTGCACAACAGCAGAACCACAGAGAAGGCTATTTGCTGACTCACATATCTTTCATTTCTGGTAGAGACGAAATCTTAAATAGGCCCTCTGAGGATTATACGATACAAGGGATAGAATCCTTTGGAAGGAAGGCACTCCCCAGTGTAACTTCTGCTGGTAGTCTTTGAAGTTGCCTGCAAATCGTATTGATTACACAGCCATTTTTAATATAGGGTTTTGGAAGCAACAATAGGGATGTAGGCTGCCATTTTACACCTTTGGGGATTCCCTCTTCCCCCCCAGTTTCTCAGCCAGTGGGAAGACAGCCAGTGTAATGATTAAGGCACCGGGGCTAAAGACTGGCAGACTGTGACTTCTAGTCCCATTGTAGGTGTGAAGCCAGCTGGATGATTTTGAGCCAGTCACTCCTTCTCAGCTACAGGAAGTAGGCAATGACAAACCACTTCCGAAATGTTGCCAAGAAAACTGCAGGGATTAGTCCATGCAATCTCCAGGTGTCAATACTGATTTGAAGACAGACAGACAGACAGATGGGCAGACTGACAGACAGGCATAGACAAACAAACCACAGACAGACAGACAGACAGTATTTGGTCTATAAGTAAGGTCAGACTTGATTAGTACTTGATGGAAGAAGACACAAAGAAAGCCTAAGAAAAATCATTAGAAGCAATTATAAAAGCACCAGTTTAAGCCTGACTTGGTGGAGGCTTTACTTTATGTACATTATTACATAAATAACACATCAGGAATATCTTTGAGCCTAACAGTAAGAAATGTTAAGTAACTCTTGTCCCACCTGCCTGTTTGTTTTCTCTGCCTCTGCTTTGAATCACCTGAAATCTTGGAAAGCATTAAAAAAAGAAATGAAGAAAAGTTACAGTAGCCCTTGCGATTTCCTGTCAACATTCAGATCTTCCCATCTTGCTGCAAATTTCTTTAGCTGTTCTTGCCCCCTTTTGCGAAAATTCCGCACACACAGCTTTGACACTATCAATCTGTTCTGGACTTGAACCAGCCACCTCAGGAATGAAAAGTTCATTTCAGCACATGGTGAAGCAAAGCAAGGAAGAAGACAAATAGCATCTGCCTGGGTGCTATCAGAGTACAGCATTTTTTTTTTAAAGGACTCCAGCAATGCTTTTTGGCAACCACTATATGCATGGATTATGTGGTATAGAAGGATTAAGCAAGCTGACATACGGGTTGCTTTAATTCCCATGAGGGCCTGTGTATTTAATCCTAGAGTGTCTATTTATAAAATCTGAACAGAGTTAAATCATAAACTGTACGATGGGGATTTCTGTTATATGGATGGAAAATAAGAACATTATGGTGGCATTTCATCACCAGCCAATAAATTGTAGTTCTAAGATTCTTGTACAAAAACAGAGAACTGCACAACAAACTGTATAAACAGCTTATACAATTTTATCCATGGAAAAATATCGATTTCTAAAATGAGAGAAGATCACTGTTCAGCATGACACGATCTACAAGGAAAGAGGTATGTCAGACATATACAATAAATTACATTTCCTTTAGAGGTCTCTCCCCTGTTTTTAAAATTAATCATAGATTCAGCCCAATACACAATTAAAATATACTGTCAAATACACTGAAGGTCGGAAATCACATTGTCTGAACTTTAAATGTTGTTGTCCCAAAGAAGGTAGAGGAAGGTATCAGTAAGACCTCACCTGGAATACTGCATCCAGTTCTGGTCACCACAATATAACAGAGATGTTGAGACTCTGGAAAGAGTGCAGAGAAGAGCAACAAAAATAATTAGGGGACTGGAGGCTAAAGCATACGAAGAATGGTTACAGGAATGTCTAGTCTGATGAAAAGAAGGACTAGGAGTGACATGATAGCACTGTTCCAATATTTGAGGGGCTCCAATATTTGAGATGAGAAGGTCAACTTATTTTCCAAACCACCAAAAGGCAAGACAAGAAACAACGGTTGGAAACTAACCAAGGAGAGAGGCAACCTAGAACTACGGACAAATTTCCTAATGGCTAGAAGAATTCGCCAGTTGAATAGCTTGTCTTTAGAACTTATGGGTGCTCCATCACTGGAGGCTTTCAAAAAGAGACTGGACAACCATTTGTCTGAAATGATATAGGGTCTCCTGTTCAAGCAAGGGGTTAGACTAGAAGACCTCCAAGGTCCCTTCCAATTCTATTATTCTATGTTCTATTATGTTTACCCATCCCTGTGCCTACAAATGAGTATATTGCTCCCTAAAAACATTAATGCATTCCCAGATTGCTTCCTTGTTATTTGCTTTTAACCACAAATTTCAAATGAAAGTTTAATTTTGCATCAGCAGTCACCCAGACTTTCAAGCATCTTGAAAACTTGTCAGCATGAAGTTTACAGAGTGATCCTGACCTTATATATTCCAGAAAGAGAAGGGACATACAGCTTCCATAACTAAAGTGTGAAAGCAAAAAAGGACAACGTGAATGGCACAGAGAACACTGTGCTCCGAATAAATGAATGAATCTGAGAGCAGCATATGTTGTAAATCCAGCAGGCAGGAAAGCTGAATCTTGCTATTACAAATGATAATGAAAAAGAGAGGAAAATTAAATAGATCCTTCTACTTGGAAAGCAAGAATAATAGATAGTGAAGAATATTACTTGACATGGCAATAGATGCAATTTATTCCCTATATTAAACATCTGTCAAAGTTCTCTATTTCTGTTTTTTTTAAGCAAATAAGATCCATACTGCCTTTTAAAATTAATATTTAATTTTACTTCTTCAGCAGAAACCTAAAATAAATCTAACCCACAGGCTTGGCAATGTTGATGAAACTCCAGTTGCAGGTAGCTTCAGGCCGACTGCTGCAACCCATCAAGTCTACTAATGCCAACAGTCATGTACTGTTCTATATAATCATTTGTCACTGTACTGAATTTATATGGCAGTACTATTCTTACTCCCTCCTCTTCCTCATTATCTCTGCTTCCTACTTAAACATTGCATCAGAGGGAAAGGGAGAGAGAGAGAATCAAGTCACAAATGTAGTACCAATACCACAGACATTGTTTTTTAAAAAAGGCATCTCAAAGAATTACTAGCAATAAGCAGATTGATAAATCAGTATCAATCTTACCTCCAAAAAACGATTGTTAGCCTTTTAGCTCACATTGTAGGGAAAAGACAGCCTTAATAAATTCACTAATAAATGTGAGTATAGTGTGTTTGATTTCCAAGATTGTGAGTCTTTACATATTATGTTTTGGACAATGCAGTAAACCTAATTAATGAGATCACTGTGACTCTCTTTTTCTGGGTTGTACTGTGCTATTAGAAACTTGATACATACCTAAAATAACTCAGAGGTGGGCAAACTGCAGCCTCTGAATTTCACTCAGCAATTCATCTTGCAATTTCCTCAAAACAATGAGTCTGAAAACTGGCAGCACAGGTTCTTGCCATTTTGAGGGGGTAAACAAATAATTGTACTGTAATCCCCCAAATATGCATCAGTCCAAAACTAGGATCCACCCCCTATGGGTAATTTGATCCTATCTATTTTGAGCTCTTGCCCCACCCTATTGTTAATTATGGGTCTTTGGTCCCCTCAAAGTTGTCCATCCCTATGACAAAGATCATATTTGCCTTTCTATGAACTCCTTCTAGACCAAGAATGGGGTGTTCCTTGTTAAAAAAAAAAGATTTCTTTGCATTTTCCAACCTGGTACAGAGATGTAGAGGCAGGAGTTGATGGGGCTTAATGCCTTTGTCATCTACAATCCAAAGCCACTCATTTGAGTCTTCCTAGGTCTGCTGTGAAATCACTACAGACCACACTGTTTTGCCTTGTTTCTCAGTTTTGCCCCCTTTCCCATGTAGTGTGATGTACTTTACAAGGCTGATGTAAGAAACACAACTAGTGAGTAAGTCTGAAGTGCTTTGAACCCACTGAAATGCTGAAAGAATTTTAAGAATTATTACTGTCAGGGAGCAGATTAAAATTTCTGCGGTGAGCTACTCAAGAATTGTTTAAGGTGGGCAGCCATATAATTTTTTTAAAATAAATAAATGTAAAGGCACAGAAAGCAAAACTCCTCTATTCATGAAGGTCCTGTACTCAAGACTGTTAGCTCCTTCTGAGAGACTTCAAAGTTTTATTAGCTCTCAACACTGCCAATCAATTGTCATCAGCATTGCTTACCTGTGGCCATTAGGCTAAACCTATCAGAACTTTTCTGATAAAATGATGAAAACAGTGTTGTGCCATCCCTCTTCAAAATCCTAAATCCATTCCTTTTGCATGTGCAGGCATTGTTGTGACGCAAGTGTGAAAGGAGTGGGTCTTAACAGCATGACAACAGGATGCTGCTTTTGTCAGATTGACCTGTTCGACCACCAGTAGCAGATACGATTGGCTAGATCAGAGATCTTTCTCGCTGAACAAGCCGCTGATATTCACAAATGGAAGCTAAACTATAAAATGGTTTACAAACTACAGGAATTGGTTTCACACTTTTACTAAGAAAAATCCAAACCACCATGTTAAGGCTTTGCAAAATGCATCATCTTTAAAGCTTGGGGCAATGGTTGCACCAGCTTTGAATTCAAGCTGTAAGGCAAAGCAGTCAAAAGAAACTTGGGATTGAAACTTACTGTCCCCTGAGCAATTTCGGGATTGCTGGATACCTTGAAGCAAAGGACTCAGAGCCAGAAGAGCAGAAGAGCAGCTTAGCTCTGTGTTCTGCATTCACTTTTTAAACAAAATGCAGACCATTCTACATGTACTTATTTGGAAAGAAGTCCTCTTGGCACTCTGAGAGTATATTGTCCGTTGCCCTTTCTTCATTTCCTCTTTGTGAGTGATTGCTACAGGGTAGCTGCACACTGTTTTGATGCTCTTTCCTTTTACTGTGTTTTTGTGGTCTGTTGTAAAATCAGGCTGGCCTACCAGCCCTGAAGCTACCACTTCGGCAATTGCTTCCAAAGCACACACTGAATAATTTCCTTGTCTCCAGTCTTCCTCTTTTCTGTCTACACTTGGCCTTATTTTTAAGGGCTGAATGTTTATGGGAGATCTACTTAAAAAAAGAACAACATAACTTCTTAGGTCACATATTTGCTTTATTTAGAGATTCACAAACCCCTGCTCCCAAGTAAATACAGTACATTCACTACAAGGTAGGCAGATCAACATCTCTCAAAATGTTTCATTACAGGGCTTGTGTAAATTAGAATTCAGAGGCCAGTTGTCGTTTCTTAAAAAAGCCTTCCAAACTCTTTCGGAGTGATGATAATTCTGAACAGCAGATGCATCATTTCAGAATGAAGGACATTATGTGATTGTTCCTGAGAAATACTCGAGTCTCCATTTATTGTGATGTATTTATTTACTTTATTTTTAGATTTTTTTTATTCTGCCTTTTATAAATAATTCAAGATGGCTAACATGCCTGATACAGAAATATTAAACATAGAATTAAAACAGATTTCCTAATCAACTTTGATTTGATCTGTTACAATTTTATCCATGGAAAAATATTCATTTCTAAAATGAGAGAAGATCATTCAACATAATACAATCTACAAGGAAAGAGGTATATTAGACTTATATTCAATAAATTATTTCCTTTAGAGGTCTCTCCCCTATTTTTAAATTAATCATACATTCAGCCCATTGCACAATTAAAACTTTCAGATATACTGAAGTTGGAAACCACATTGTCTGAACTTTAAATGTTGTTGTCCCAAAGAGGGTAGAGAAAGGTATCAGTAAGACCACACCTGGAATACTGCATCCAGTTTTGGTCACCAAAAAGATGTTGGGACTCTAGAAAAAGTGCAGAGAAAAGCAACAAAGATGTTTAGGAGATTAGAGGCTACATGGGTTGTAGGAATTGAGTATGCCTAGTCTAATGAAAAGAAAGACTGGAATGACATTAAAGCAGTATTCCAATATCTAAAGGGCTGCCACAAAGAAGAGGGGGTCAACCTATTCTTCAAAGCCCCCGAAGGCAGAACAAGAAGCAATGAATGGAAACTAATCAAGGAGAGAACCAACCCAGAACTTAGGAAAAACTTCCTGTCACGTAGAACAATTAATTCAAAGTTGTGGGTGCTCCATCACTGGAGATTTTTAAGAAAAGATTGGACAACCATTTGTCTGAAATGGTATAGGGTGTCCTGCTTGAGCAGGGGGTTGGACTAGAAGGGCTCCAAGGTCCCTTCCAATTCTGCTATTGTTTTTTTCCGTTCTGTTCCATTCTGTTCCATTCCATTCTATTCTCCTTGGCTTGACCCTCTTCATCAGTCTACATTAGTTTGTAGTATTACAACATTTTTCACTTAGGATAAAAAGGGTAGCTTTTAATCTGAACACATATTTAGATGAAATGCATACTTAATCATTTTGTCTCTCAATGCTATTCTTACCCCAAAGGACAAAAAAGTCATTGTAACAAATTTAAAAAAAAAAATGGCTCCAAAGTAAAGCCGCTGAACCTTACTGAGAATATTAAGTACGACCAATCTTACTATGGCAGCCACACCCTTCAGCCCCTTACATCCTCAAGGGAGATGTGAAATGGGAGGCCATAAAAAGGAAAGGGAATTGCTCTCTCCCAAATATTTCAGTGGCATGACTTTGTTAGATTTTACTGACCATCTCCTGATTAAATCTTCCTCCCACTTGTCACAACATCTGATAGGCCTTCTTGGCTAAAGTACTTTCAGAAGGCATATTCTGTCTACTGGTTGCCTCTGCTGCAATTAATTGCTGAGCCAGTTGAGAGGATGTATTCTCAGCTGGTCCAATCTGGGCAGATGAGACGAGTGAATCTGCAGATTTTTGTAATGGTGCCATAAAATTAAATTGCATTTTATTGTGATGGGTTTCAAAATGCATAGGCCCTCTGTCCACTTAATTAGAAAATAGTGCAAACAACAGATCTGAGAAGCAGTTGGTGCATTTCACTTTCCTGGGAAACTTTTTTTCCCCTCCTTTTCAGCTTCTAATTATTGGCACATTTTATGTCTATGACATTTGGAAGACAAGATAAGGTAAGGTCACTCAAAATGGTGTAGCTTTTATATTCAGGTCACTTAAACGTTGCACTGTACAGAACTAGAAGTAAGTCAGCTGAATCTGAATAAGGCCACCTCTCTTATGTCTGTCACAAATAACTGTCCCAGGCTGCTATCATCATAAACGTATTGACCTAAGAGCAAATCTTGATTTACTGAGTTGGGGTACCAGAATTCTAAAATAGATGAGTAAAATTTGAAGCAGGTGGATATATAGATGTCTACAGATAGACCCTGACTTACAACTATTCATTTAGTGACCATTTGAAGTTACAATGGCACTGAAACAGGGTCTTCTGACTGGTTTTCACATTTTCGTTGCAGCATCCCCATGGTCATGTGATCAAAATTCTGGTGCTTAGCAACTGGCCTGGATTTATGATAGTTGCACTGTCCTAGGATAAATGATCATCATTTATAACCTCCTAGCTGGCTCCCGACAAAGTCAATGGGGGAAGCCACATGTTTCATTTAACAACTGCAGTGATTCGCTTAACAACTGTGGTAAAAAGAGTCACAAAATGGGGGACAATTCACTTAACAACTGACTTGCTTAGCAACAGAAAATTTTGGCTTAACTGTGGTCGTAAGTCGAGGACTACCTGTAACATATTTTTGAATCATCGTAACCTTTGGGTCCCATGCATGAATGGCAGAAATTTTCTGTGAAGTTGTTAAGTCCTTCACAAAATGATTATTAGTATAGAAAGTCATCGATGAGGATTTGGCAATATTCTCAGAAAGGAAAGGCACAATAGATGTACCTAGTAGATGTCTGAAGACTACCAAAAATTAAATTGAGAGAGAAAGAGAAAGAAAGAGAAGAACGAGGAATGTTGCCATATCTTAAACTTATCTGAAAACTTTGCTTACTGCCTTATAATGATATTTATAAGGCATATAATGATATTTATGAGGGTTCCCTTCAGTCATTTTGTGGTGAAGCAAACCTTTCATCTATTTTTATTTCATCTAGTAGATTTCAAGTTTGAGGTTTTCTAAACAAAGATTTAACCATGGAACAAATTCAAATCTGTTTTGGAGACTTTTGGAGATGTCCTCTAATTTAGAGAACGTATTTTCTATAGGGCGGCTAGAACAAAAAGCAACTTTGATTGGTTTAAGTCTCTTGAGAAACCACTTAAGAGAAACCAGGCTGTGTGAAAGTGTGATTTATGGTAAAGAAATGTATGTTGACATTCTTAATAAACTTTGTAACATAAGTTCTGACATATCAAATGGGCTGTAAAAGTCCCAAATTTGGGGGTAAAACCACTAAACCATTGACTGGATCATGTTCTTGCATAGTTAAAAATCTTGGCAAATAAATTGTGTCAGTTATAGGTAAGTATGATTTTGGAATCCCCACTGAAATGGAACAAAGTTAGTTAGGAATGCTAAAGATAAGAACAAGCCCATAGGGAGGATGAATCTGTCAGGAATAATTTTATTCAGTTTCTCATTATCCAAGTTTGTTCTGTTTTAGTTCTGCATCAATTTGCAATTTTTTAAAGTAGTTCAAATGAAGATTCATACATAATATTGTGCACATTTCTCCTAATATTTGCATTTTTCTAAGTTACATAATTTTGCACAAACGTTCTCTCTAATATAATATGTATTTGTATGTACTATTTATTAGTTTGTTTTGGATGGTTTGAGCTGCAAATTATTTCACAGATTTTCTGAAAGCATATAACCATGTTTTGATTTTCATATAAAAATGAGCAAATGTTACGTGAGCAAATTCATTGTAAAATTCAAAACACAGGCACATCTTCCCTGTCCCCTAGATCAGGGGTCCCCAACCCCCGGCTGCGACCCACTACAGGGCCGTGGCCTGTTTCAAACTGGGAAGCATGAGCAATGGGCCTTTGCACTCATGTGCAAAGCTCCATTCGCGCCAGTGGGACTTGCGTGCAAGCACTCTCTGCTCATGCGAGTGGAGCTTTGTGTGTGAGCACAGGTGCCCTCTGCTCAAGCACCCTCCGCTCGTGCACAAAACTCCATTCGTGTGAGTGGAGGGAGTGCACGCCCACCTCTCACACCAATGGATCTGTGCACCACATGTGCCTGCCACTCATACGTTCCCCTCTCCCATGCTGGGCTGCTGCCCTAGATATAGTCACTTGGTATAGTCCAAAGGATATGATGGCCACCTTTAAAAACAGGTACTGTATTGATTTTATGCAGATAGTATTAGGGTAGATCTCCCTCATGGATCACTGCCTTGTCATGGCAAAGGGGCTTGTGCAGCTTAAAAAAGCTATGAGCTAAGCCATGCAAGACAATCCAAGATGGACAGGTCATAGAGGAGAGTTCTGACATAATGTGGTCCACCGAAGAAATGATAACCACTCCAGTATCCTTGAGAAGAACAGTACCATGGACAGTACCAAAAGGCTAAACATGGGGTCATGAAGAGGTTGGACACGACTTAACGACGGAACAACAAAAATTAGGGTGGATGGTGTTTCAGTGGCTGAGTTTCTTCCACCTTTCACTTGCTTAAATTTCATTACCACCCATACCACTATATACAGATAAATGATAAGAAAATGACTACATTGTTAAAGAAAAAGCTCAGTTTAAATTGTATGAATGCCCCTTTATTGTCACCCACACATCTGCTGACTTCATCCTCACAACTACCTTTAGAGACAACTGATACTTCCAGTTCCACTTCTTTTCCTCCCAATGAACCAGCTGGCCCCTAGGGACTTAGATTCCACCCCCCTTGCCCCCAGATTTCATCATAAAAAGCTACATTTTTATTAGATGAGATTACCTGTTTACTCTTTTGCCAATTAATTATTTCTCCAATCATTAAAGTTAACGCCAAGTATTAATACTGCACTTTCATTAACTCTCATTTTTTTCAATAGCTAATATTAGAGTAAAAATTGATGCAGATCCAGTATAAGTACTCAGTACTAACAAACCCTACAAGACTGTGTCTGATTCAACTTGGGAACAATCCTAATTATTCTGGCAGGAAGACTGACGTAATTAGAAACATGGTTTGGCATTGTTTGTTTATAATTATCTTCAATATATCTATCATCTGCCCATTTAATGAATCCAGTTTTGTGATAAAAATACAGTTTTAATCAGATCAGGCAGAATGAGATTAAGGGGAAAATATATCTAATTGTTTTTCATAACAACAATTTGTAATGTAACAGAGATCATGCAGAGCTGTAGTCAGCCATCATCTATCCGGCTGTAGAAATAGTTAAAATAGGCATAACAGCTGATTTGTATGAATGCTTTTAATGCATGCTTTAAAGACCCTCATCCCCTTTAAAATGCAACATTTCTGAGATGTTTTGCAGGCTGCAAAAATGGTAATAGGGATTATATAGGGTCCACAGATCCAGAATGTCCACCTCTGCAATAGCCATACTTCTAATTTTCACTGTCTTCTTTTCAATCTTCCAAAAAGAAAAGAACTTAGATTGGTCATGGTAGCAGTGAAAAATGTGGCTGGAGTCATGCATAGTATAAACAGTCCCTTGGATATGAGGAACACTTGCCAATCCTAGAGCAAAATCATTTGTCAATTCCGTCTCCATCATCTTCAGGTAGGGCTGGCAATCTCTTCCTTTAGACCCTGGAGTGCAGACAGTTATCAATTATAGGAACCACTGATGTGGACAAATATGAAATAATTTCCTCTATATCTTCCCTAAGTTTTCATGATGAGGGCCCTAGCATAATAAAAACCCTGAACAGATTCTGAGCATTTGAATAGTTCCATTTGGAAAAACAAGGATTATGGCTTTTTCTAACAGCAATGAATACATTTATGCACATTTTCACATCCATATTGCTGTAGTTTTAGGAATGTTGGCATCCACAGACTGACACCATTTCTCCAGTCCTGAGTGACATCTTGCTTACGTGTTCATTATCTCACTATATGAAGAATGATGATTAACAGCCTAATTTGAAACATTG
>JANHJO010001413.1:45872-58022 GCA_032468235.1 Pseudoxyrhopus heterurus | reverse complement strand
GCAAACTCTTAGCAAGAGTTCTCCTGAACCCCTGCGAACCCCTGCCTAGCCTGGCTCATTGGAAGGCTGGCATTTCAAGGAACATGGTATTATATGAAATTTATGCAACACTGGGAAGACTGAAATATAAGTATGCATATGCATACTATTGTGCATGTACTACAGTGATATGTCAAGACAAAAACAGATTGGTTGAAGAAAGGAAATGGACATGGAGGATGTGTGAGGAGACAGAAAAATAATGAAATGGGAATTGAATCAACTGGAGAATGAGAGACAATTTTTATAAGGTCAGAAAGAAACAGACTGAAACCAGACAAGCCCATTACTAAAGTGAGAGATAGATGGAAATGATCCTCAAATTCAATGGTTACAAACCCGTTACGCTCTGAACACATGAGAAAATAAGCAAGAATATAAACCTTGTCATAAATGGGTCTTTTAAGTAGAGCTTTCCCTGGGATTATTTCATAATGAGCTTTGCTACAATATTTCACTGTGTACTTACATCCCTGTTTGGTCAGCTTCTAGAGGGGTATCCTGTTGAGAAAAGCCTGATAATACTTTCAATTAGCCTCTTAGTCTTATTTTTACAGAAAAAAAAAATCAATTTAATATTGCAGATCCAGAGCAAGGGGACTGATCCTTTGTCATTCTGATGAAAGTTGATCAATCATGAATGCCTTCCTCTAGTATTAGAACCAACTGGCCGAATGTGTCAGTGTCTAAACACTTCCTCACCAGCAAGGAACACACCAATGAACAGAAATTAACACTATGATTAACATTAGACCGACAATGATTGAGATGAGCCACCATAGCAACCATCATAGCAAGCCACCATAGCAGAGCCTCTTATGACTATGGTGCTATAAACTCTTGCTTGACAAATTCAATGGGAAGTCTCAAGAAGTTTAAGAAGGTTGTTACTAATGCAAATTATATCTTCCTTCAGACCAGATTCTCCCATACATGGATTGCTTCTGCATCGGACTTATAATGAATCCCTTGGCTGGAAAGGAAAGCAACAAGTTCTATGACAATGTCCCCATTTATCTGCATTTACTTCCTTTGTTCATGTTTATGTTCATAGTTATACCTGCTATCTTGTACATGTTTGACAAATAAATAAATAAATAAATACATGGTCCTTGACAGGACAATTTCATTCATAGCAGACGGTGGGGGTGGGGGTGGGAGGATGTTCAAGGAGAAAAGATTAGTCAATCCTACCCACTGAGTTCATAACCAAATTGATATTTGAAGCAGCTATTTTCCACTTCTCTCTTTTTTTAACTACTATGATACATTAGTCGTCTTCTTTATTAGGGCAATATAAATGTGGATATTTCATTCCAGTACTGTAGGGGGATATGAATGCTGAGATTCAGAGATTGCTTGAAGAGCTGCCATCTATTTAGAGTTTTGCTGATAGCAGGTATGAGATGCCAGAAAATTCATTTTTTTTCTATAGTAAAATTGATTTTCAGATAACTCAGAGTTAGTATCAGCAAAACATTGAGAAGACAGCAACTCTTCCGGAAGAGATGCAAGAGACATCTCAAAGAAACCAGCCTAGCTAGCATGGTATCTTCTGTTAATACATCTTTCTTAGATATAATAAGGATTAATTATATCTTTAGAGAAAATCAATTGTAACTAATTATTTACATTTAGAGTATAATGAGGATTATTCTGAAGTGTTAATTAAGATGTAACTTTAACTTTTCATTAAAAACCTTCCTATAGTTTAGAAAGTCACACAGTTGTCTAGCATGTCCAGAGATATATTGGTCATATACTCATTTCAGCATATTGATTTCGATCTATTATTACCCCAAGATAGATCAATTGATGAATAGTGAATAAAAACTGTTTATTAATATCAAGGTTGATATAGACCTAAAGCAAGAAACAGCTATAGATATCCCAATTATATATTTACTGTAAAAGACAAGGACTCTTACTGATCTATACCAGTGGAAATAAGACATGTCTGGTGAGGACAGAGAGAAGTAGACATTGCTAAAGAAGCAAGGATGATTGTTGGCCAAAGGATGGGCCTTGGTCAATGAAATCTCTTCTGAGAAGGGAGAGATGGTGTGATCACCCACTTGTACTCCAGACAGCTGCTCCTTGCAAGTAGACTGCAGGAACTGAGGTTTCTGTGGTTGGCTGAAGACCTGAGTGGCTGAGAGTCATGGGATTCCAAGTAAGCTCACAGTTGTAATGTAGCCTATAGGCCCTATACAGACATGAAGTTTGACCGAGATTCATTTCTTAATCACTTTCAGAATTACTTTTTTTTTACTGTTTTTCAGGTATTAAGAATTAACTTTTATGGCATTCACTGGGTGAGTTTCCTTCCATTCTTAATGGAAGAAGTTTTAACTGTGAATTTAAGGATTTAGAGAAAAAAATGGGTGTGGGTGTGGGGGGAATAAATGGAAAAGGGTTGATTGGACGTTGAGACTTTGGAAAAAGTGCAAAGAAAAGCAACTAAGATGATTAAGGGTCTGGAGACAAAACATATGAACGGTTGCAAGAATTGGGTCTAGAGAAAAGAAGGACTAGGGGGGACATGATAGCAGTATTCCAGTATTTGAGGGGCTGCCACAAAGAAGAGGGGGACAACTTATTTCCCAAAGCACCAGAAGGCAAGACAAGAAACAATGGATGGAAACTAATCAAGGAGAGAGGCAATCTGGGATTAAGGAGAAACTTCCTAGCAGTGAGGACTAGTGGAACAGGTTGCCTTCAGAAGTTGTAGGGTTTTATCACTGGAGGTTTTAAAGAAAAGACTGGACAGCCACCTGTCTGAAATGGTATAGGATCTCCTGCTTGAGCAGGGGATTGGACTTGAAGACCTCCAAGGTCCCTTCCAGCTGTTCTGATTGGTGTAAGGCAAAAAGAAAAAAGCACAGGGTCGAAGCATCACTGCCCCAGTACTTTGATCTCTGACTACAATTTGGCACACTATGTCAACTTTGTAGTGACACTTCTGTGAATCACATGAGAGGACTTGAAATGGCCTTCAGCAGACTGCATCAGCTTCTTCCTTCAAACCCTTTTTTATGTGTGGAAGAGTCCGATGTGAGTGAGAGAACAGATTCTCAAAAGTTTCTCAAAGAGAAAGAGGTACGCTGTAACAAGATTGATCCAAGTTGCAAAGCCCAGTCAATGACAGGAATAAATCAGTGGCCTAAAATGCAGCCAGCTAGCCAAAGGGAATATTGAAATTGGTTCAAATAATTGAGCTTTCAGCATGAATCGAGAGTGACAGCTTCACCAGTGTGATTTGATGACTGCTGACCACATAGATACCAAAGCAAAACATTCTCTATTTTTATATAGTTTTAGAATTACAAATAAAGTACAGTAAGTTTTGGAATAAAGATACTAAATGTATAATTCAAATGTGCTTGTATGGTTGCCAAGAAAATATTGCCATCATGTGGCCATGTAGTTACATCTGTCAATACGTATGTACAACACACACACAATACGTACGTACACACACACACACCCTACTGTTAACATTCTCATTCAAATATTCTTCAGTGACCTTCTGAAGGACAAAAATCTTGTCTCCGTGCCCTTTGCTCAATGTAACATTGTGCCACTTAAATTGTACTCATTGTCATTTCTCATGCTTTTCAAATATCTTCCCAGGGAGGCTTAGTAACAGACAAAGGCATTCATCCTTGCTACCTTTCCTTATGTATGGAGGGGAAAAAAATAACACCATTCATCCAATTGACAGGCCCATCTCGAGATTTCATAAGTCACACAGCTTTTCCATAAGCAAACCATATCCATATATGAATATATGCCTAATGACACATCTACATTACCATTTCTCTATACAAAATATCTGTATTTCCTTTTCATCATTTTTTTTTCTTGGACATTCTCATTCGTTCATTTCAGGTTCACTCCTTGACATATCACACCATTCTTCCACACATCTCTAAAATAAAGTTTCATGTTCCGTCCTCAGTTTTCATCTGAAATAATTTCACCATTTTTATTCTTACTTCAGTTTTCTCTGCTGACGGCCTTTTCTCTGCTTAATCCTTTTTGCCTACTTCTAAAAATAATGTTGATTTCCATCAAAACTGGAATCACGTTTCCTCTGTTAATACATTTTAATATTTTTTAAAAACATATATATAATTAACACCTACTGAAAAACATTGTTAGATTTTAATAATGTTTACAACAAGTATTTATTTATTCTACATTTTATGTAGACTTACGTTATTTAGTTAAGATGCCCCAAATCCCTGAACTTCCCTAACAGGGGTTTCTTCTCTTTGAAGAAATTTGCTAACTGAAGCCAGACGGGCCTTGACTTGGATGCCTTTCTGTAAAAGGACGAGCCAATCTTCTTCAGGAATTTGGGGTTTTATTGGGTTTTAAAATGAACAAACAGAAAACAACAATGCTTATTAAGGATATGACCTCACAGGACTGTGATACACTGACTAAAAAGTTCTGGTTTTAGGGTTGAGAAAAAGGTGAAATATTTGGGGCTATTGACAAACACAAACTCAAAACTGTTTCAAAATAACTATGTGTCTCTCTGGAATGATATCAAAAAGGATTTATTAAGATGGGATAAATTGCATTTATCACTATTGGGAAGAATTTCCGTAATTAAGATAAAATGTCTTACCAAAGATTTTTTTTTTTGTTCCAGGCGTTACCAATACTTGCAACTGATACTCTAAAGTTTAAACTGTGGCAGATGGATATTTTGAAGTTTATATGGCAAGGGAAAAGCCCCCAAGAATTAGATATAAATTACTGCAAGATGCTAAGAAAAGAGAGGAGTTTGGGCTTACCAGATTTGAAATTGTATTTTGACGCTTGTTGTTTGGTCTGGCTAAAAGAGTGGGTGAACCTCCAGAATAGGAGGCTACTTGATCTAGAAGGTCACAAATTAAGATTTGGATGGCATGGTTATTTATGGTATGACAAGGTTAAGGTAAAGGTTGATTTTAATAACCACTTAGAATGTGCCATTCTAAGAGTTTGGAATAAATATAAGATAAGTTTTTCTATGAAGATGCCTCTTTGAGTGCGCCCCCCCTCCCCCCAGGAAGCTTTTTTCAGAAAAGAAATGGTGGCAAAGCTGGATTGGTGGACTTATTGTCAAATAATATTTTTTAATTTTGGTGATCCTATCCTCAAGTCCAAGGAGTCAGAAGGACATGCCATTGGTTTACATATTTACAGTTGAAAGAAAGATTTAAATGAGATAAAAAGAGTTATGGGTTTGAGTTTGTTAAAAATGAATTGGAAATCCTACTGTATGGTAGTGATGAGCATTATTGCTAAGGTTTATAGACTGTTATTGAATTTGGAAAATGAATATGTAAAGCATTGCCGCCCAGAGTCCTATGGGAGTTGGGCGGCCTAGAAATTCAATAAATAAATAAACAAATAAATAAATTGCATGATTCAGTGGTCAAGGAACTTTGGATACAATCTAATGCTTGAACAATGGGAGAATATGTGGACGAAAGGTTTAACATTTACACTAAATTATAATTTAAAAGTAAAATTTTATAAGATGATGTATTGTTGAGTCAAATACGATCTGTATTATTTTATTAACTGTGCTTCTATCTGTCAATCTTGTGATCTAGTGCTGGTTGATAGGGGGATATCATCACACTATGCTGGCTAAAAAAAACCTTTACACCGATTATTTATAACAAAGCATCTCCACATCTGTAGCTGGAAGGGCTGCAGAAACCTCCTGTGGAATCCTCGGTACTCTCTGAGCTTGGTTGCAATGAAAGGCCTGCAAGCAAACACCAAACCCAGAATGCACCACGACTCCACAATTCAACTCTGGGTTACAGGTATTGTCTTCTATTGAAACCTCAGGTGTACAAGAAGAGACTAGCCTGGAGGCACTACAGCCATGTCTCGGGTAGAACTGTATTCATAGAATCAAGAACAGATTTCCAGATGACAAGCTATATCCGTCAATTCAAGGAACTTGACACATCTTCTATATTCCGCTATGATAGATGATGGACCCTTGTGCACCTTCACATGGGCTCCCCCTGCCCACAGCAGCGGTTTGTTCACCTACCTGCCAACCTGCTTGTGAGCTGCCTGGGACTTGGAACCTCCTCTGGGGTTCCCCATTGTCTTTGGTTGCTGGAAAATTGCCAGCAGGTCATTGTTTAATGACAGCAACAGAGATTGCTGGGATTGCTGTCAACAACCAATGAGGTCATGTGACATTGTGCTTGATGGGCCACATAGCTTAGGGACATAACTTTCGCCCAATTATTGTGCTATCCAAATGCATTAAAAAAAACACACACAACTTTTAAAAGATGTTAGTCTGAAAACTCTTGTAGTAATTTCTGACATTTGGTATCTCTCATTGTTACATTAACCCATATAGCTTGTTTATGAACTTCATTCTGTTCTAATGAACAGCAAAATTAAAACTGCGGGCATGTGCCTTTCCCTTGCCAGGCAATGAGATAACAGAACTGTTTTTCTTCTCCCCAAATCTCCTACTGGATCTGTGCCATTTTGGTACCTTTCGCCTAGGAATGGACTAAAAATAGTGAAAGGCTTGTACAAATAATTGTATTAGAAAACTTTATTGTAATTAAGATGCAAACATAATGCAAAAGTCAATGTAAAGCTATTCAACTTTTATATCAGTGACATCACTTAAAAAGGCTGATGCAGTACTAAATAGACAGCAAAATACTACTTTAAAAAACAGCATTTTAAAAAAACTGTTCTATATACCTAAACTACGGTGTAGTAAAAAGGATGTTCTTTTCTCACCAGTGAATTTAAGAAAATATCCCAGAAAATACTATTATTTTTTCTTTCCTCCAGGTTTCCCCGCCTTTTTTTTCTGCACATCTGGGCTTTTCTTCTCTTGCTCTGCTCGAAGGGCGGCTTCTTCAGCTGCTAGTGCTTCTAGTCTTAAACGTTCAGCCTCCAGTAGTTTGGCTCTGTACCCATCTCGGGTTCCAAAGATCCTGCTTCGTGCCTCATCTAAGGATGCCTGTCAAAAAATAAATATACACGCTCCATGCGCAATCAGTACATACGTATGTATATATGTATGCCTTTCTCTGTCTCTCTCTCTTGTGTATCTGTATAGGACATGAGGCCCTCTCATACCATAATTACCAGAAATATGTCTGCTTCTGTCTATCTTTCTGTCTATCTTTCTGTCTCTTTCTCTCTCTCTGTACACATACATGTATACACAGAAACCTCTGATAATTATGGCATCAGAATGGGTTCATGTATTCTAAAATTACTTATATCTTTTTCTTTGCCTCTTTATTAAGCCGATTATCCATATTGTACACTAAGAAAAAAAAATATTTTCCTTCTGTACATTTCCTGTATATATCTTTAAAAGATCACATATAGATAGTCATGCCTTGTTCATTGACTGAAGTTATAATGAGGGCTGAAAAAGTAGGTTTATGACCAGTCTTTGAAGTTGTGGTTGTTGCAGCAATGTCCCCATTGTCATGTGATGACAATTCCAGTGCTTTGCAATGGGCATGCATGTACAGCAGTTGCACTGCCCTGCAGTCACATGATCACCATGTATGATCTTCAGAGCCACATCCAACCACCAGTCAATAGGAGAGCCAGCACCAAGGAGCAAGTCGTGGTCATGAGATATTGTGCTTAACCACCTGTGGTGATTTCATTAACAACCACATGAAACTGATGTCATAAATTTGGAGCAATCCCACAACATTTCATTCTGTGACTATGCCACTTAGTGACAGAATTGCCAGTCCCAACCACGGTTGGCAATTGAAGACTACCTATAGTCCTTAAATGATTTTATTTCATTTCTTTGGAAGTTAAGATTACAATTGCAGTATTTAGTGAAGACGTCAGTATTATAACAATGTATTCCTCACTTCAGAATGCTAACATAGCCTGCTCTGTATTATCTGTTACTTCCTTCCACAATTGTAAAATATACTTTCGTTTTCTTGAAATGGTATTTGCTAATCAATCAAGAGGTTTATCTTTTGAAATTATTTGAAATAAGCACTTGAGACCTCGTGCAAGGACAGCATCTCCCTGATATTCATTAGACTGATCCATAATTGAATCAAAAGCTGCTGCACCCAGTTTAAACTCTTGGGGAGAAGCCTAAAAACAGCTGACCTGCTTAAATGAGATCAGAGAGGTGCTGTGCTCATGCAAGATCCAAAACCTCTCATCTAGATTATTTGGAAAGTATGACGAATTCTAATTACTTTATTCCTCGGTGGTGCAGTGGTTAGAATGCAGTACTGCAGCTACTTCTGCTGCCTGCTGGCTGCCTGCAGTTTGGCAGTTCGAGTCTCACTGGCTCAAGGTTGACTCGACCTTCTATCCTTCTGAGGTCAGTAAACTGAGGAGCTAGATTGTTGGGAGCAGTATGCTGACTCTGTAAACCACTTAGAGAAGGCTGTAAAGCATTGTAAAGCGGTATATAAGTCTAAGTGCTATTGCTACTCATCACCAAACTCTTGCTACCCATAAAAAGGATTGGTAGCTTTTATGTTTATTATTGTATTTATTTTAATATTAAATTCTTTATTTTGTGTTGAAGTTTTGTTTGTTCATTTAAAAAGCTAAGAATTTGTTGTCATTTAAAGGTAGGACATAATAAAATACCATTCCCCTAAGCCAGTACTGAATAACTGCATTACCAGACAAGATGAATTTAGTTTTGTTATCTCAGTAAATGTTCTTATACTGAATTATTGGATCAGAGGTCTCCAAACTTGGCAACTTTAAGACTTGTGGACTTCAACTCCCAGAATTCCTCAGCCAGATATGCTGAATTCCACAAGTCTTAAAGTTGCCAAGTTTGGAGACCTCTGTATTAGATGTTTAATAAACACTATTTTATATTAAATATTCGTTTAAATGTGAGTCCAACAGTTGCTTTTGCAGACACAGAAGTTATTCTGTCTCCCAAGCCAATATGTCAAAACTGAAAAGATAATAGGAGTTAATTTAGAAGTATGTTTGGAAATTTGGGGAGTAAAATATCTGATGATCAGAATTCCTAACAAAGCCACAATAGTAAGAATTGATACAATAAAGAAGTTGTCAGTAATAAGCAAACTTACTTGTAAATCTTCATACATTTCGAGTACATTTTGCTTCAACTGATTCCTCTCCGTGCGTTCTTGCTGCCTATGTTCCAGAACCAGTTCTCGAAAATGTCTAAAAGTATTTATTTCCTCTGTTTTATGCATCTCTTGCTGTTGGATAATGGTCTCATTCTTCAGAATAGGCACAACCTGTGTTTTTCTGAAGGTAAAAAGAGATATCTACCAATATTATTTTTTAAGGCATCTTAATTTTTGTGCAGCCTCAAGATCTAGGTATATTTCACGTGAGCAGGAAATACTTCAATTATAAACCCAGTGAAGGCACTATGGATTGCTAACTGTAGAGGCACCAACAGCAGCTAAGTTAAATACTTAAAATAATTAACAGTTAGAAGTTAAAATGATTGACAGAGTAGCCTACCTGTCCAGAGTCACCTTGCAGGGGAGATGAAAAATATAAAAATTTAATAAATAAATAAGAATAAAATAACTAACAATGCTTTGACCTAGCTATATAAAACATAGTGCCACTTACTTAATATAGGGCGCAAGGTCTGTAGGAGCCCATTCCTTCCGCTGAATGGCTAAGCCTGCTTCAATGTCTGGAGGAGAAACATTTTCTATCAAGATAACAAGAACTGAATTAGCTTGCAGCAGATGTACATTCTGTTTTCTAATACAGAATATTTAAAACTACCAGTACTTTACAGGAAGAACTCTTCAAACTTCATCAAAATGTTATCAGCAATTTACATTGGCATTATAGTGGTGTAGGCTTTCGTGGTTAGTATCAATCGGACAGTCTGGTCTTTAGGATTTAGTGACTGTGGTCTGATTTCCTGACACTTTGTCAGCAATTGTGGCTCATATCTTCAGAGGCAAAGCAGTCTGAGATGTTATGCAGACCCACAGGCAACTGAGCAGAGACTGACTGGGCTCCTGCCTTAATAGCCAGTATGTTGATATTGTTATATGACAATTTTGATCTAGAAATAGAAATACGTAGCAATGAGTATAATTGCACAGTGGCATACTAAATTGAATTTGCTGTGATTGCGATGAACTCCTTGATTAACTTTGAGATCTCTTCCTTATTTCTGAATAGATTATTCTCATTATCAAAACTGACAGATTTCTGCTATTTGACTGGCAGTGCATCTGTGTTTCCAAGCCAACTCTGTACATATGAGATCACAGAGGAAGGGACCTAAGCTTTTTCTTTGTGAACTGTTGAGTCACAAACGTACTGCGGCACCTCAGAACACTGGACAGTGGAAACAGGCCAATACACATCTTTTAATATAATGGTATCCACATGACGTTATCAAAAATGTGTTATAATATAAGTCACCTAATCAGTACAATCCAGTGGTGGGATTCAATTTTTTTTACTACCGGTTCTGTGGGCGTGGCTTGCTGGGCGTGGCTATGCGGTCAGCCAATCAGAGGTGGTATTTGCTGCGGTCAGCCAATCAGAGGTGGTATTTGCCGGTTCTCAAAATTATCGCTACCGGTTCTCCGGAACCTGTCGGAACTGGCTGAATAGCACCTCTGGTACAATCTATGAAAGGCATAACACTCCCAGACTTCAAAAACATCTCAGGAATAACCAATTGACTATTACAATAACATGGCATCACTGTAGTACTCAAACCAACACTTGTCTTTTACAATATTTTAAGCAAACAAAAATCCCAGTAGCTAAAGAAATAAAAGCAGAGGCCATCTACAATATACAGTGCAAGAACTATAACAACTACGAGTTAGAGTAGACAGGCAGACGACTAGCAGAGCATATCCACAAACACCACTTGGCTGATAGAAGATACAGTGAAAACCTAATTTCACAATACATTGAAAGATTCAACCATAGTTTTAATTGGGAAACTATTAGCTTCTTAGAACAGGCTAAATTAAAAAAAGAAGGCTAGGGAATTTCTGGACATTCAGACAAACCAGCCATCAATAGTCACATAGAGATAACCACGATTATGAACTGTTCAAAAGAGGCAATAAAAAACTTAAAAAGGAAACAAAAAGACTAAAACACATTCTCTCCAACAGGCAACACATCAAACACACAATCAGGCAGAAAATAATACTGTAATTAAGGAACCACCAAGGAGGAAACTATACCGCTACCAAAACTGGCAGGGCAAACTACTGTACTGTACATAAACAGGCAGCAAATCTTACATTCACTTGAACTGCTAATATTACCTTGTGAATAACAAAACGTCTGCATGCAACCAACCAAGTTCAGAGAGCACCAAGAACTCCTCAGTTCAACCCTATGCTACAGATATTCTCTTCTATTGATACTTTAAAATGTACGTCAAATCCCAAGGCAATCCAGAAAGTGTAGATGGCAGAAAATGATACATTATGGAACATGAGTTAATGTAGAATATGTGAAGCCTTATACTGCTATGACCCCGCAGAGCTTAATATCTAAAAAAAAGTTTTCTCATTCAATGTTGAGCACATTGTTGCTTTTTTCACCTCTACCGATAACTGACAGGGAAAAAAAATCAGCTCAACATTAATTTTGCCCATTTCCACAAATAATAAGTGCAAACATTGATTTTCTCACACCACTTCTAGAACATAGAATAAAACATAGAATAGTTGGAAGGGACCTTGGAAAATGGAGGTCTTCTAGTCCAAACCCCTGCTCAAGCAGGAAACCCTATGCCAGTCTCTTTTTGAAAACCTCCAGTGATGAAGCACCCATAATTTCTGAAGGCAAGCTATTCCATTGGTTGACTGCTCTCACTGTTAGGAATTTTCTCCTTAGTTCTAGGTTGCTTCTCTCCCTGGTTAGTTTCTGTCCATTGTTTCCTGTCTTTCTATTCTGTAGTTGAATGACATACAACATTCTCCTTTCTATGATTTTGAAAGCTCCATGGCAAAGCTTTCCTTTCATAAATGCTTAATATCACGTTTGTATTGCCCATGCATACCTGTTTCCCTTGAACCTGCAGTAGGGCTGGCATTCTCAGTCTCAGCTTCCATC
>JANHJO010001412.1:0-12857 GCA_032468235.1 Pseudoxyrhopus heterurus | reverse complement strand
TTTGGGTAGGGTGGGGTGGGGTGGGCAGGGCCAGCCAGGAGTGGGATTTGGGGGTTCGCTGAACTGGGCAGACCCTTAGCAAGAGGATTGCCTGAACCTGTGCGAACCCCCAGCAGCCCATCCCTGCTTCCAAGAACGTCTAATGAAGCTTGGAAAAAAATGGCCTTTCAAGTAGCTGAACATGAGCCAGGGTGTTTTTAAAATGTCGTTCCTCAGTTCTTTAAGTATAAATAACGCCAGAAAAATGCCTTTCACTACAAGTATTTTCATGTATATAGCTGTGGAACAAAAATGGATCTGGTGTGATTTCTATAGAACCTGTGGACAGAAAGAAAATAATTTGACTATTCTAAACTGCTAATTTAATAAGAGAAATATATCTTGCAAAACTGTCAGTCCACATAGGTTCGAAAGGATGCAATGTCCTAAAGTTCCATCCGTTGTCTTTCTGGTCATTGGTTTGCTAATGTAAGGGTATGGAATTTTGTTCCTCATCAAAATATGAATAAACTTTAGTTTGCTGTCATGATTCCCTCAAGACTTTGTGTTGGAAGCTTAACTTTGGTGTTTTTAATGTTTATGGTTTTAATAGATATGTATATTATTTTATTTTATTATTGTTTTAATTGTTGATTGGGAGCTGCCCAGTTTAATATAAGTAATAATGTATCTATAAAGTTTAAAATAAAACAAAATAAATAATAAAATAAAATATTCAAATGATCTCACATGGTCTCCTGTCCTGCAAATACCCATGACTTTAGAGCTAGTACCTAGCTGCACATGGGGTTTTGTGATGGACAGGCTGATCTTTTGCATAAAATTCTGTTGAATTCAAAGGAATTGACTATCATCTGCAAAGATTTGTAATCTATACCAGGAGTTTCTTTTCTCTCTCTATCAAAGTAATAACTTTTCTATTTTATTACTGACTCAACTAAGGGAAGACATATGATGTGAAAAGATAACACTGATTCATTCAAATGATAAATTAAAAATATGACATGGAAATATCAGTTCTATGATAGTTTTGTTATTATTATTGACACAATAATGTGAAATCACACATGCCAGTTCTTTAACTGGGTTGGTCTTCGAATATATTGACTTCTTCTCAAGAATGCAGGATGATATTAATATATGAGATAGTGTATGTACAGATCCAAGCATGTGGCCTTTTGTAATTGACAGATGGAAATTTTATCAATGTGCAGATTTTCTTAATGCTGTCAAGATTTTTAGTATGGCATCCAGTATGCTGATCACCACTGGGACCACTATGGCCAGTTTATGCCATGAATTTTCAATTTCAATTTTGAGATCTTGATACTTCAAGATCTTCACCAATTCTTTGTCTTCTTTTTTACTATTCCTTGGTATTTTCACATCAATTATCCACAGTCTTCATTTTCAACCACAATTAGATCTTTTGCATCATGAGCCAAGTCTTTATCAGTCTGTCTTTGGAAATCCCACTCTATTTTAACCTGATTATTTTCAACTGCTTTTTCAACTACCATTATCCTATGTTCTCACATTTGTTTTTCAGTACTGGCACAAGATAATGTTTACACATGTTCCAGTGAATCATTTTGGTGACTATGTTATTGTTTATAATCCGACTGTGTGATCTTCTTGCACATGCTGATTTACTGTTTCGTAAATTTCTTACTGCAATCTGCATTTGAATAATTTAATGATTTTTCAGTTCTGGCCTTGATTGCATTAGTTCAAATAGTTTGCTCTTGAGCAGCCAAAATTAAGGTTTCATTTTTTTTAATGTACCCCTTTAAACTATTGCCAGGATTTACCTTTAATCTATTATTGGAAGAAATGTCCTTCTGGGTTCTGTTCCAAGCGAGAAAGAGACTCTGGAAGCATGGTGACTGCTTGGAAAGAGGGTTTATTGGTGGACAGGACCACATGGCTTGGGTTCCTGGGCAGAAAAGGGGAGGAGCTGCTGAGAGCCCTTTGGTTTTATACCCTCTTTGAGGCCCTGCCTTTCTGTTTCCCGTTTCCTATACAAGAAATGTATCCCATTGGCTGTCAGACTCCCAGGGGGCGGGGGTCTTAGCTAACTTTGTAGGCTGTGGGCAATTCCTATTATGGAGGTATCCTTCTATGGACTGGCCTTTGTTATGAAGAATAGACTGGCTCAGGAGCTTAATGGGCCATTAACAAAGGTGGGGGCTGAGTTTCTGCCTTTTCTGCTTCTGAGTTTCAACTTCTAGTGTTATCTCAAAATATTTCCTAGGGGAGGGGTGGGCTCCAACTTTCAACACAGTATAAGAAAAAGTATATGGGCATAGCATCTCTCTTCTGCAAAACTCTACATAAGCATTAGATGTTTGTAAGATAGTAAGAATTTTCTCAATTTTCTACCACTTGGTCATCTGGATCTTTACAGCTCATATCTGGTGAACTTGGTTGAGAAGCCGTAGTATAAGCAGTATACTGCAGTATAAGAAAAAGGAATCTGACTTGGTTTTTTCTAATGTGTACATTTTCTTATTTAATATGTCCTTGTCTGAACCATGAAAACTTTTTCAGTTGACCCAAATATCGTGACAAATGAAATGAGGCAGATAGCAGTGGAATAAAGGCTTTTCATTCATTAATCTTTCCCTATTTTGGAATACCCCTTTTAGACAGACTTAGCACTAAAGCACACATAGGAAGTGAGGATTATAGCTATTCCACATTTATCAAGCCAGTTTTGCTATTTCAGCACAGGAAAACACCTGCATAAATCTATTGTTATGCTTATATATACCTCATGTGAGCTGATCCCATAAAATCATTCCCCATTCCCTTAATTTTTGCTTATTTATTCTTACAATTGCATTGTATTAGTATCAGGAAACACTGATGCCACAGCTTTAAGATATACACTTACTGATGATCCTCAAGAATCAGACTGTATCAATAGGTGGTGTACCACATGAAAAAAAGGATTAAGAATTGAGTAATTTTCTCTATGTTTATCAAGTAGTAAGCTGAGTAGCTATGAATTTTCTCTGAGCAAGTCATCAAGATCATATAGCTGCCATCCTTGCTCCCAATTTTGGGAATCAGATCAGACTGAGAATTCAAGCATGAAATAAATAGCAAATCTATTTGGGACAATCAAGAACATCCTGTCATATTGCATTACAGTCTGGTTTGGAAGCATTACTGCTTCAGACAGGAAGGCGGTGCAGAGAGTGGTAAGGATGGCAGAAAAAATTATTGGCTCTTCACTCCCTTCTATCCAGAACATAGCATATAAGCGTTGCCTGAGCGGGGTCTGCAGGATTGTCTAGAATGCCACACATTCACAACTTGGTTTCCTTGCTACCTTCTGGGAGGAGGCTTCGTAGTATCCAAAGCAGAACATCTAGATTCAGCTACAGTTTTTTTTCCTCTACAGTATCAACCTTGTGAGATCTCAGACTTCCTTTCTCCACTGTGCATTCAAGATGGACAGTGATTAATATTTATATGTATTTATATGTTAGGCAGGGGTGGTTCCTACCGGTTTGGACTGGTTTGCCCAAACTGGTTGTTGAGGTCAGGTGGAGCCAGTGAACCGGTTCGGTCGGTTTTTGAAAAAAAAATATTTTTTTTGGCCCACCCACCTGCCTGGAGGCTCTAGCTGCCTTTATTCACTGTGTTTTCAGCACAGCTGCTGATCGGAGAAGACTACCTCACCTTTTCCCACCCCTAGAGGCTGCTGCAGGAAGTTTGTGTTTTAAAGAAACACTGAAAACACAGCGAATCAAGGCTGCTAGAGGCTCCAGGCATATGGGAGGGCAATTTTTTTTTAGAAAAGCTGACGAACCGGTTGTTACAACGGTTGAAACCCATTCCTGATGTTAGTGTGTACGTATATACATATGTATGTATATAGCATATCTCTATATGTGTTATGTATTTGTACACTTTTGAGAGCAGGCAACAGAATTTCATTTTTAATGTGTGCCAGAGTGCCCACGGAAGAAAATGACAATAAAGGTTATCTTAAATCTGCGAACACCTAAAAGGAAATAGAACTATAATCAGAAACTAACATCCTGTGACAAAGTGACTGAATTAGTGTATCAGTGAATTTTTTTCAGCTCACATTTCACCTTCACTCAGCTGAAAGTACAAAGCTCCTGAAAGTGTTTCTGATCTGTTAAAACAAATTGCAGGTGAATGAGGTTCAGTTTAGAATATGCTGGGAATGACTTTTTCAACTGAAGAGTAATGGCATAGCTGAGGTCAACACTTTAAATATGAAGGAACTGAACAATAGAAACAATAAGAATTAACTAACTAGATTCACCATCAAATCTTAAATTGTGCTCCCCCCCCACCTGTCTATACATCTATCCATTGTTTTGGACAAGACAAAGTCACATCAGTAATAAAATCTTCTGTTTCTTTTTTGCAGTGAAACCATCAATGACAAGAACTTGTGAAACCCTGGGAGGTTATTGCCATGGTCCCTAACAAGAACCTTGCCTCTCTAGTGTGAAAAATTCAGCAATTGTGATATTAATGGAAGATGTTGCAAACTGTTATGTAACAGCAAGCAGTGAAACAACATTGTAATTAAACAATTTAATGAATTTGCATCAAATATTTGAATTTTGTATTGCATTTTGAAAGCGCCTGCTGCAAATGGTAATCTGAATTTGATTACTGGGTTTGGAATTTGGAGAGATCTTTTGGCCACATTGCTACTGTTATGAAATGATGAGCGATTGCACCCATAAGCTTTCATATGTTTATGAGTTCATGAGAATACCTTCATCTCATCTCCAACTTATGCATGAAGAAGCTTAAACCTTTCCTTAGCTAGTCTGATGGTTTCCCCATTGAATAGGCAATAAGACCTAGTATAGCTGTGGGTATAATCTTGACCAGTTTCTCAGATGTCATGGTCAGTTGATTGAGAGGTGTGGGATAAGCCCAGGACTTACTGCCCAAATTAGGATGGATCCTTCTCTTCATCTCTAGTCTTTGGACATGACCTTCAAGGACTGCAATGTAAAAAAGAAGTAGATTTTAGATAATGGGTGTCATCTTGATTTCCCCCCCCACAATTCAGGAATGCCAATTAGATGGCAGCAGATTTTATGCCGATAGGTTTCTGTTGGTCAATGTTTGGTGTGTTGCACTTTAACTTGATTGTAAATTAAGGCCTTAAGTTACATTCCAGTTGTGCGACCACAGGTTAAATTGTTCCTATGAATGCATACAGTGTATACAGTATCTGGAGTTTCTAATGCAAAAGCCATCCTGAGTTCAAGAAGCTGATTTCCATAAGTTCTCCCAATCAGAAGCTCTCCAGCTCTTTTTGTACGCCATTTGAAACAAGCCTGGTGTGAAATGGGGGATCCAAAAAGATCTTTTTCACCCTCGTGTCCTTTACCAATAAGAAGAAGACCGGGTTGTGGCCACATGAGAAGAGCTTCATAATTTATAAAGAAACATCAGCCATATGTATACACACATTGTATGATATAGGTGCCAGAATTTAATCACTGATAAACTACTGAACTCAGAGCCTCGAGAGATGGCTTGTTCAGAAGCTAATAGTCCTTCCCCCACTTCCTCCACAACACATTAAGCATTCTCCTTAAGACACAATACATGTGAAAGGAACTCTGAGAATTTCAACAAACTTATTCTCTGCTGAATTCGCCTTTCTAACAACCAAGGTCCTGTCCAGCTGTAGAGGCTTTCGTAGTCATCTCAGCATGGCTGCTTGGGACCTTCCTTTTGGGTTCAGTAGATCCAGTTTCTTTCTCTTCTTGCGTCTTCTTGACTTTTCAAACCTTGATCCTTTTCCAATTGTTTCACTAGTCAATTTCATGATGATGAAGCTGCAACCTTTTCCTTTTCTCTGTGGGCCAAGTACCGTCCTCCAATATTCCTGACGTTTTTGCATTTTTGAGCTGCTCATCTGTCCTGTTAATAGCAGGAAGTACTGCAATTGGCAATTGAGCAAAACTACAAACTTCACCTAGGACAAGAAGTATCCAGTGAACACAATGGGGAGCCGAGTTTTGAAAAGGGAGAGGAAGTTTTAAAGGCGTTTTAAAGGAAAGTAACAGGAAATACATGTGTGCAATGTTTGCCACATGAATGATCTATGTTACATTTCCACATTCCTATGATACCATAACTTGTTATAAATAGACAGATCTGCTGGGCTTTTTGTGGAGTCCTCCTAACTCTTCTTCAGTTCTGCTCCTTTGAACTAGTTGGAGAGATTTCAGAGGCAACTTCAGTCATGAGGTTTCTTTTCTTAACCTTTGCATTGCTTCTTCTCTTCTATGTTTCTTCAGGTAAGAAGGGGCTGAGTAAACCTGGGTGAATAGAAGCAGAAGGGGAGAAAAAGAAAGCCTGATATAGAAATTGGTGGTGGGTTTTTTTTAAAATCATTCCCACTTTTTGAGGGAAATCCATGATTTGAATCACACACAGCTGGCTTTACAACATTCAGAAGTGAATTTGAAGAACAAATGGACAGCCCTGGAGTTTAGATAAGTGCTTTAATCAGACCAGCTGTCTTTCTTCATCAGTGTTGCTGCTAAGGGACCTTCCCAGTTACTAGGGTCCAGGTGATGGAGGAATTAATATAATAGTACATTTATTATGTGGAACTGGACTTGTGCAACACATGATAAAATGGTATACAGTAGGTTGTGGAAAACCATTCTCCATGTCTTATATAAAGTTGACCTTATTTTTTTTATCTGTGGTGTCTTTGAGTTAATGTTGATACCTGATGACTGTGTGAACAAGTCCATTCAGTTTTCTTGGCAAGAATTTGGAAGTGTTTTGTTATTGCCTCTTTCCTGTGGCTGAGAGAAAGTGATTGGCTCAAGGTCCTCTGCAATGCCTCAAAACCATTGAAATCAGACAGAAGTTCTTTTTGGACATCTTCCGAAAGGAATAGATAAAAAATGCTAGACTTTCAGCATTCTATCTGGCATGAAAGTGTTTTATTCTGGCACATGTGTAGTAGACTCCTGTCTTTGTGCTCGAAGTCATATGTACTTAAGAGGATGAAGATGAGACTATATTGCTATCCCTCAATATCCTTTGACAACCCATTCTTTTCTGGGCTTCACTAGTTCTCACACGCAATATTGGGGATAATGTAGTAGCATCCATGGGACAGACAAGAGGAGTACCTGAAGAAAATCTATAACCATTGCATTTTGATGATAATTGCTCATTCAAATAATATTTTTTCATAAATGCAGGACAACCTGATGCCTGTGTGAAGGATGGTGGCTTCTGCCAGATTGGCCTCCAGAAAAAATGTGTGTATGGAAGTCTCCCGTACAACTGTGGCATTAATGCCAAGTGCTGCAAGCTTTCGCCGGTGAGCTCCATTTCTTTCTTTGTTGTGAGATGAGAAATACTGTATGTGGGAATAGCATTTTTCTGCTGCATAAGCATTAGTTGCCTGCAAGATCATAAGCATTTTCTCTATTTGCTATCAGCTATTGGTCATCTGGAGTTTTATAGCTCATATCTGGAAAGCCTAATTAAGAAGCCCCATTAACAATTTAAGAAAAAGGAATCTGACTTCTTTATTATTAAGCTTCATATATGCATACCTGAACAGAGGTTCCATTTTTTAAATTTATATTTATTGAGGATCTTACAGAAAGTAAAAGACAAATCCAAAGAAAAAGAAAAGAAGAAAAAAGGAAGTGCAAGAAAGAAATAGAAAGAAAAAAGTGCTAGTTATGAAATAGAATGACTTCCGACTTTCTTGTCAACAATTATTAGACAACACCGTTTTGAGCTTTTTCAACACCTTTACCAACTCATATTTCACCTTCATTCAATTGAAAGTACCAAGCTCCTGAAAGTGCTTCTGAACTGGAGTTTGTGAAAACAAATTGGAGGTGAATGAGGTTTGGTAGAATAGGCTGGGAATGCCTTGTTAACTAAAGGATAATGACATGGCTGGGGTCCACGTTATAAATGTTATGAGCTAAAGGTCCATTTCCTCAATTCCCAAATTTCTTACAAGATGTGTTCTGCCTGTAGGCTTCACTGCGATATGTAGGTAATTGTGGTTCGGTACTGGATGCTGAGCTAGCTGATTTTTTTTTTTTTGATCAAGAGAGATTCAAACAGAACCTCAATGTGACCATGCATAGCTTGTTACATTTTAGCAATCGGACAATAGAAACAATAAGAAGTTAATTTACTAGATTCATGATAAAATCTGATATTGTGCCCCCCACTCACTTGTCTATACCTCTATCCATTGTTTTGGACAAGACAAAGTCACATCAGTAATATTTTCTGTTTCTTTTCTGCAGTGAAACCACCAATGACAAGCACCTGTGAAACTCTGGGAGGTTATTGCCAGAACCGTGCCTCTGTACTGTGACAAGAACCTTGCCTCTCTAGTGTGGAATATTCAGCAATTGTGATATTAATGGAAGATGTTGCAAACCATTATGTAATAGCAAGCAGTGAAACAACAGTGTAATTAAACAATTGAATGAATTTGGATCAAATATTTGAATTTTGTATTGTATTTTGAAAGCTCCTGCTGCAAGTGCTGATTTGAGTCTGATTAACATGTTCTTATGAAGTAATGAGCAATTGCATTCATAAACTTTCCTCTGTCTATATGCTGAGGAGATGGTCTTCATCCCATCTCCACTTATACCTGAGGGAACTTAAATTTTGTTTTTAAGTAACCTGGTGTTTTCCTTATTACACAGTCAACCACTCATTGCATTCTTGCTATGGGATTAATCTTGGCCACCTTCACAACCATTCAGATGATAGCATAGTCAGTTGATTGCTGGGAATAGCCAATTTCCCATTGCCCGGTTTATGATTGGGTTTCCCCCCTCCCCCATTTCTTGGGCATTACTTTCAAGGGCTGTTCTGCTTCAGGTTGTGGGAGAGTCTGGACCTTTCAAACTAGGCTTTCCCCCTTATCTGCCATGTCTTCAAGCCAATCTTCTGTTAGGAAAACCAGGTCAGTCTGAAGATCAGTGGGCCTGCAGTGATGGTGCCTGAGGCTCCAGGATGAAACAGGAGGGACACAGCTTGTGTTCTCTTTGCATGTGTGCTTCATTGGAGTTTTTGTTTCTCATTTTATTCTAGTTTCTACATACCCATACATATTTAAATACATATTGCCAAGTGATTGTACACTAGGAGAGATTTTTCTGGAAAAAGTGGATGGTGAATAGTGTTGACTGAATAGATTATCTCCAGGAGGTTGGCAACTGGAAAGTCAATTTTAGACTAAGACTGAGTAGGCACTGATCTCGGCAAGCATCAGTGATGCCCCTCTTTCTGAATCTTTCTAAAAATGCACATCTTTCACATTGGTGAGGCATGGCACCTTCTATTGGTGTGGCCTAGTGGCACCATATTCCTCTGACTAGAGGCATTCAATAGTGATTGTGTGGGAAGGGCAAAAAGACCTCCATTGGAGGGAGTTACAGGGGGCAACACACTATTCCCATGCATTAAGACATTCCCATAATTGAAACAAAATGGACATGATATCATTTCTGAATGTTCCATGGATTCTGCTCTTAGAAAGCCAGACATATTTCACTGAACCAACCAGCATGTCTTGGAGCTTTCTTGAAACCTTCCTTCCAATAATTTGTTAGAAAAGAAAATATATATAATAAAGTCAAACAATTACTACTGGCGCCAATCAGATGGGCCATTTTAAGCAATTCCAGGCTGGGCTTGGTGACTCCAGCTCTATCTTAGCATGTGAAAACAGCTAATCATTAATGGTTCATTTTTAGCACACATTAGATATAGTTATATGCATGCATATTATTTTGACATTATTGGTTATATTTTTGATAGGGCGCATTGAAAGGGTTTTTAAAATATGAAACCCGTTTTGTAAATGTTTTTGTAAGATTGAAATAAAGTTGGAGAAATGAAGCGTTTGGTGCAGACATATACATGAGCTTCCCTAATAGTTGCTGTTTTTTCCTTTCAGTTTGCACTGAAAAAATATTTTATTTTTTTCCAGATGCATCTATGTTCTTTAGTCTGATTATCAGTCTGATTATGACTGAAGTACTTTACTAACAGAGGGCAAATAGCAAGCCCATAGATTACAAAATCATTGTTTATGACATCCAGATGACAAATGAAACAGCTTCAAATACTTAGGAGGCCTCATCTTGAGCAAAAGGTCTTTAGACAAAAACATTTGACTTCGGAATCAGCAATCTCAACCAAGCACTGTGATGGCTACATACTAGAATGCTCAATCATCCATGTTTTCACAAAGCTAAAGGTTTACAGAGCTCTGCTTATCCCTTCCCTCCATAGTAGATGTGAGTCTTGGATGCTGTATTGAAGGCACATCAAGCAACTGAAAAAAATTAACATGTGCAGTCTTTGTTCCATCCTTGGCATTTGTTACCCAGACTGAGTCTCCAATCTGGTCTTGGATCATGCAAAGTCCACCAACATTGACTTCCTAATTATCAGAGGCCAGGTAAAATAGGGACACATCAGGGGTGGGTTTCAACCGGTGTAACAACCAGTTCGGTCATTTTTTGTAAAAAATAATAATATTTTTTTTTGCTATCCCACATGCCCGGAGCCTCTAGCTACCTTGATTCGCTGTGTTTTCAGCACAGCTGATGATCAGGGAAGCCTGCCTCTGCTGTTGTGCCTCTAGGGGGAAAAACAGCTGAGGCGTGCTTCCCTGATCATCAGCGGTGCTGAAAACACAGCGAATAAAGGTAGCTAGAGGCTCTAGGCAGGTGGTCAGGCTAAAAAAAAAATTATTTTTTTTCAAAAACCGACTGAACTGGTTTGCTGGCTCCACCTGACCTTAACAACTGGTTTGGGCGAACCAGTCCGAACCAGTAGAAACCCACCCCTGGGACACATCAGCAGAATGAATGACTGCCATATGCCTCCCTAGTTGCTCTATACTGTATTTGAGTCTGGGAAGACACCTCAAGATTGATCATGCAAGTGCTCTGAAAACACTGTGAAAGAAACTCTGTGCCACTATAGCATTCAGCCTAGGGAACTAGAAGCTGTAGCTGCTGACAGAACCCACTGGTGCTATGAAGCCTCCACTTGTTTTAAAGAAATGTGCTGCTGAAAACTGATAGAAAACCATAAACAGCATCACAGAATAACACCTACATATACTACAACAATGGAATTCCAGTGCCCCGATTATGCTGGACTAGACTGGGATGGCAGAGCTACCTTTATGTCCACAGATGACATGCACAACAGAGTGTCTTCTTTGAACATGAAAAACTATCATATATAGTTGCCGTAAACCCACAATGTTCTCTGAGTCACTCCTTATGTCTTATAACTGCCTAAGCAACTGCAGACACTTGCTTTAAAACAAGTATTTCTATTCAGTGGGAATGATTTATGAGTAGATACTATAAGATTGCAATGGATGGCTGTTGTGCTCTGAGCTTCCTTGTAAAAAAAATGTTGATCTTCCTGAAGGCAAGAAGGAAGTTCATCTTTATTAAGGTACTTTGTATATGACAAAATTTTCCTGTTTTTTTTTTTTTTAAATCCAGTGATAAAATATTTTGAATATTTTCAACGTTTAGCACTCTATTAATAATTTAAAATCATATTTTCCCAAGAACTTTATTCACCATAGTATTAATGTCAAAGTAATAAAGAACTAACAATGGACATGTCCATTGCACAAACAGTGAAATTCCTTGGCATTTATTATAACTCTAGCATATAGAAAGGAACCACCAACCTGCATTCAAAAGTATATTTCTTAACAATATGAGCAGGTAGACTTTAGAATCAAATGCTGAGGGAAGTGGGACAAAAATCCATTTAAGAAAAACAATTATCTCCAAGGTCTAAAAAAAGAAACTTAATGGCTAATGTGAGGCATTTTTCTTGTTTTAAAACAGTAAGTGTTGTAAAAATATGCTATTAAACTTATAGTTGGGGTCACAATATCACAAATTCACAAAAATTGTAGAACACAGGGAGATCCTGTGGGCCATTGATTGCTTACCCTGATTTAAATTATTCTGTAACAGATAAATTCTATTTCAATATGAAATTGTCAATTGGTTTATACTCTTTCATTTAAAAAATGTATACTACACAATTTTCATGCATAGCTCTAGGAACCACATGTCGGTACATATTGTCTTCACATTTCTGTAAGTTGAGGAACATCTTCTGAGATTTTGATCTAGATCTTTAGTGTGGTTTTGTTCCAGTAACTGTAAGAGTTCAAAGAAAACCTCAGCATATTGCTGCAGGTAAGAGAATACTGTTGATTCACTCTAGAATCTTTTTCTGTACTTCTGTACTTTTCTGTACTATGTCTGTTTACTTAACCTCTTTTTCATAATTTATTTCATTCAGCCAATTTCCTTCATTCTTCCTTCGTTCTTCCATTTATTCCTTCTTCCCTCATATGGTATATTCTTCTATTGTACCCATTGTGTAACCTGCATTTTTCATAGCATAATCAACACTTCTGTAGCAAGTATGCATATAATTGGGAAACAGGAGGTCGGTTTTGGTTTTGTTGCGTAAGGAACCTGAGAGAGAAATTGTAATTGAGGATAGATGTGGCTGACTGTTAACAATAGTTCATTCCTGATTTGGATTACTTAAACAATTTCCCCCCTTCAAGAATCGTTGCCTTGTGTAGCTCAGTGAAGCTATGAGCTATGCCGTGCAGGGCCACCCAAGATGGATAGGTCATAGCAGAGAGCTTTGACAAAAGGTGATCCACTGGAGAAGGAAATGGCAACTCACTCCAGTATCTTTGCCATGAAAACTCTATGGACAGTACCAAAAGGCAAAACGATATGACGCCGGAAGATGAGCCC
>JANHJO010001409.1:227537-239239 GCA_032468235.1 Pseudoxyrhopus heterurus | reverse complement strand
AAGAGTCTTCTCCAGCACCATAGTTCAAAGGCCTCAATTCTTTGATGCTCAGCCTTCCTTATGGTCCAACTTTCACAACTGGGAAAACTGTAGATCATGTTAGTGATGTCTAATTCTTAAAAAAGATCAAATATTATAAATAATTAGACAACTGATGTTAAAAACTAAATTCTAGTTATTAGAAGAAAGGAACAAATTATACTAGTTTTGGATCATATGACATTTTGATTTTTCCAATAGAAAGCATTGCACACAGCACCAGATCCCAAAGAGGCTGTGTAAATCCTAGCTATGACTTGCAAAGAACATTTAACATGTCAGCAGCCTGGTTGGGAAACTCTTCAGCATGTAAATTTCAGATCCTTTAGTATCCAAGAACAACGAGAACAATGCAGATAGAGTTAAGGACTTTATGAAATATAGATTTCAATGAAATAATAAATTTAATCAGATTGATTTTATCTACTGTATTTGTGCAGGATATTTTGAGAATCAGTATTGTTGAATTGATACTGAAATTGGACTTAGATATTCAAGTATGAATAAAAAGAGTGATTCTTTGCTATTAACTTAGATAATGTTTGCTTTGACTATGTAGTTTAAGAATTAGTCCATCCATATGCACAAACAGAAAAGGAATGTTATAAACTGAAAATCATGATTGATCATTCACAATGAAAGATTGAGAGAATTAGTAAAGGAAGTAAATGTCATGGAAGGTTCTGAATGTGGAATTGAACATTTTTTGGAATTATCAAAAGTGGATTTTAGCAGAGGAAAAGGCATGGAAGAAAAAAAAAACAAAGATGATGAGAAAGAAAGAAGAATAATTTTAGGATTAAAATCATTAAAATCCTCCTGGGGTTAGGAGGAAATGGATGTTGGAAAATAGAATTTGAGGTACTTTAAAGGATTCAAAGCTCCATGTGATATCATGGCATGATAGTAATGTCAACTACAGCAAACCTACATGAAAATCACCTAATGAAATACAGTGATATCTCAGTATTCATCATTAATTGGTTCCAGGGGGCACAATGAATACCAAAATGATCAATACCAAACAATTTTTTCCCCATAAGGAATAATGTATTAAGTCACAAGGCAGCTGAAAGTCTAGCTTGTGCATTGAATACCAAACAAATGATGGGACAAAATTGTCATGTCAAAATGCAATGAGTACCAAATTCGCTGTTGAGTACCAAGGTAAAACTTCAAAGCAGTTGAGTACCAAGGTACTGTATAGCATTCTGTGGGCTTCATACAGATCATGGTATTGTCCTTTTTCACTAAAACTATGATGGTGATGATGAAGAAGATCACTTGGAAGGAAGGCCCACCCAGGCCTGGACTGCATTTTTAACACCAAATGTATTATGCTGCTTAATATCTTGTTTAATATTAATATTTCTTATTTCTAAGATCAGGGCTACCGGTAGTTATCACTAGAGCGGCATCTAAGCCCTATAATTAAAGGAATAAATTCAATGCCAGTATTAAAGAAACAGATTGATTATATCTTTTTGACACTTAAGAAGTACATAGATCTTCCTGCATGATGACCTATCCCTAAGATGGTCTTTCAGGTCTCCCAATAATGTAGCAAATACTCATTGCTACTGTAAATTAGTCCATCCACCTTGCTGTTCATCATCCTCTTCTTCTCTTTCCTTCTGCCTTTTTCAGCATTGAAATCTTCTCCAGAGAGCTGGGTCTTCACACAAGGTGTCCCAACATAGAATTATTTGAGCCCTGTCATTTGTGCAAGTTAGAATTCTGGGTGGATTTATTTGAAAAATATTAACCATTTTGTTTTAATTTTCCCCACTAGAGGGCACCTCAGTCTGCAGCAAAAAAATAAAATTAACAAACAGGTTGGGTGTAAGATGCTATGTCATTCCCAGCAGTTGCTGACTGTCAACATTTCAAATTTAAACATTTCAGATCAGATTTCATTGCCACAGATATTAGCATCTCGGTGAGAAATGAGATGGTGATCCTTACAGAGCAATGAGTACTCAGAATTCAATAGAGTTTTGCCAATACCATTTAGTGGTATTTAAATTAGTAAATAAGTAAACTGGTTTTAGGGCATGCATAGAAAATAAATTGTTACATATTCTTTTAGTATTAGCTGCAGAACATGTGGAAAAAAAAGATAAAGGAGATATTTCTTCTAATAGTAAAATCTGATGGTGGTTATTTATGGACTGGAGCCAAAACCAAGCGATTAAAATGAGAGATTTAAAAAATACAATGCTAATAATAATTGAAAGAAAGTTAATGAGATTAAACCCCATTACTCCCGAACATGGTTGACGCTACATATTTAATACCAATTTTAAAAGAATACTATATGATGCACAGTGGAGAAGAATCCTTGTGGAAGCTAGCTAAGCCCCAAATCAGCTCCTGTCAGGGGAACAAGATTACAAGAATCTCTAGGGCCCTCCCTTCATCCCCCAAAAAGAAGAGCTAAATTTGCATAAAGAGTGGGGTTTTTTTATTACTGCAGATTTTATTCTGCTGCAGATTTGGAGACTCAGAGTAGTTTATGGTAGTAATATAATCTTTTGCAATCAATTAATGAAACGGAATCCAGTCCTTCAGGGAATAAACATGATCTTATTGCTCCCAAAATGCCCTCTAGAGAGCCACATTTTATGGCTTTCCCAAAATTGAGTAAATATGAGAATGGAGTGTTGGGATCACTTACTCTATATGGCCCAGTTTTTGTTAATAAGAAAAACTTAGATATAGAGGGAAAAATCAAACTGCATGACAGATTTTCTTAGTTTCCTTTTCCTGCAGAAGATTGGATATTCCCCCTTCATCTTTTTTTTTGGATGTTTTTATACTTTATGATTGTGAGAGAGTAGGAGGTGCTGCTGTTGATTTTTTGGCATAGATTCTTCATCATTCTCCAGTGGCCAAGTTACCCCAAATTTCTTAGTATGGAAAAGCCCCATGGGAGGAGATTTCTTATGTTTCTTATAGTTTCTTATGCTTTTTATACTTTCTTTTCAGCTTTTGTGGATTGTTGAGAAACCAGAATGGGGAAAAATGCATAATGGAAACAGAGATTCTCACTTTTATCCATTGGTCATCTGATGGCTAAAGAAAATTCAACAAACCCACATCTCTCATATAAGAATTTTATCAGCTTTCTCTTCTTACCTGTTTTCTTTTGGGTTTGTTTGTTTGTTTGTTCTTTTGTTGTTGTTAAAGTAACAATGTTAAGGTAATTTTATTCTATCAAACTGAAAATAGTTTTTAAAAAGTGGAAATATTTTTCAGCCAGGCACTTTTTTTAATTTCAAGAACCATTGATCTCCATTGGTGATGGTGGTGTGGAGGTATTAATCAACAGCTCCCATAAATAATATGAAGTTTTCTGTATAATTGTATTTTTATAAACACAGAGACAAAAAGCTTTCTCATATTATTTGTGCCTGTCACCTAACTGTGAAAGGCATAAAAAACCATCTTGTTCAGAGGTGCTATTCAGCCAGTTCCAACAGGTTCCGGAGAACCGGTAGCGATAATTCAGAGAATCGGCAAATGCCACCTCTGATTGGCTGACCACAGCAAATACCACCTCTGATTGGCCGACCGCATAGCCGCACCCATCAAGCCACGCCCACAGAACCGGTTGTAAAAAAATTGAATCCCACCACTGATCTTGTTCCCCAAAGTATCCTCAGGTGAATGAACAATTTCAGCTGTTACAAGGAGAACTTCTAGATGGTTTCATGCTGTCTCATATCCTAATACTTCAAAGGAATATTTCTCACAGTGACATTCATTAAAAAATGAAATGATGGTAAATTAAGTTGTACGTATGAATAGGTATCCTAGTCTGGAATTGCAGAGAGAATCTTTTTAAAAGAAGATCATAGCTTAGTGCCAAAAAGTCCTGCATTTAGAGCTGGACATTTCCAGGGACAGAATGGGACCTTCAGGCTCATACCCTTGGCTGTGCCTCCTTCTCCTCCAGGCTTCCACCTCCACCCATTTACCTCCTTGGCTGGCCCTTCCCTAGCCATTCACCCTGGCTAATGGGCCTCTGCCCCTCTGGGGGGGATTAGAAAAACTCCTTCCTGAATCCCTGGTAAATCAAACTAGATGGGCTAATGAGATCACCTGGTATAAGACATTTCCTACATACAGAGACAAGTTATTGCTGGGGTAGCTCAAATGTATATAACCTAGTTCTACTGGTATCCCCACCAGCACTACCAAAAAGAAAAAAAAAGAATAAAGATACTTTCACTCGCTGAAAATCTGGACTTGAATATTAGTTTCTGTACAGCTAATTGGCTACCCTGAGCCAAAAGTATGATGATACTGTAATGCCAGAAAAAAAGTACATGCGATGCAGATGATAATTAAGTTTCTTTGGGTTATCTGAAGAGAATAATCATTCACTCTCCAGTCTCCATTCTTGGACAAACACACCATCGGTTAGCATTATGCCAGTATGATGCCAGTTTCATAACCCATGAAAGCAAAGCATGTGAAATACGGCAATTGCACTCTTCCCATGTGGTTGCAAACTGCCTGTTCCTTGGGACTTTAAAAGCTTATAAAACACAATTCTTTTTCATTTACAGTCAATTATGGCTCACTTTCTCCCCACCCATGCATTTTCACATGTATATTTGTGGTTTCCACTCAGATCAAAGGAACTGATGCATGCACACTATTAAAGAATATCTGGCCAATTACTCATAGGTCCTATAAATTGTTATGTTCCCAAGCCTCCACCCTGAAATGTCAAAACGTTGGCCTTTCCATGAGTGCTTTTTTTTTTCCTCATTAACTAAGCATTATGAAGTCCATTGAATGCGCTGAGGCATACTTCTGAGTAAACATAATTGTGGCTGTGCTTTGAGCCTTGTAAACCAGTAGAGCCAAGCCAAAACAGAAAGCAAGGATTCTATTTTGCATTATGTTTTGCCTGGTTTACAAGATACCACACAGAGAAAGAACCACAACATATTTGATACAAGATTCTTCAAGGTTTTTTTTTTTGACATCCATTTAAACCTCCTTGCAACCTGGATTGAGTGAAATCTCTTGCCCCCTCCACCCCTGCCTACTGAGCTTATATAAGTGATTTGAGCAGCTTTATTTAACTTTTCCAAGTACCCCATTGTTGCTTATGTGAAACTTACTGGGGAAAAGAATTATATACTTACAATTGCATTAAGATGAGGAGGAGGAGGAGGAGGAGGAGGAGGAAATCTTCATCAGAGCTTGAATAGATTTAAGTCCTGTTTTTGGCCTACTTGTTGGGGAAAAAAACCAGTCCAAATGTAGACAAACCACACATATTGACACCCTGTTGCTGCAAATCAAGTGTAGATTTTATCCTTATGTTAGCCACCTCCCTTCCCCAAAAGTTGAAATCCACAAGACTTGAGGTCTTGATATAAATTACAGGTAGCAGAGTTTAGAAGAATTCATTGTTGACATGCATGTTAATAATTCCTGTAAATTAATGTCCAGAATGTTGCCATAACAGAGCAAGGCCAAACTATTTGTATTACATTCCTAATTCAATTGTGCTATAACAGCTAGAGGTCAATCAATCAATCAAAATAGAGCTGGAAGGGACCTTGGAGGTCTTCTAGTCCAAACCCTTGCTCAAGTGGGAGATGCTATACCATTTCAGACAAGTGACTATGATGAAGTTTCCCTTATTACTCTTTAGAAAATATTTTTTTAAAAAAACCTCTCCTTTTATAGACTATTTGAATTTAGAGATTTTTCTGCTGCTGTTTTTAAGTACGTATATGGATGAGTGGAGAAAGTCCCAGAATTTCAAATCAGTACTGTGGAATTAAACTCACTATATCTGACAGCTGTTCTATTGGGAAAGGCTGAACTAGAGTTTCTGGCAAAACTGACAAGCTGTAATTTGTATATGAGCTGCTTATAAAGCTCACCTTAAAGAAAAAGGAAACTTTACAAGGCCCCTACTTCTTCTCCAACTGATATTAAAATGCAAGCCAGAAAAGAATGGTCCCTGCCCCTCACCTTACTCTGTACTGTGCTACATGTTCTAGCAAACAGAAATAATAAACATACATCCTGATATATATTTTTTGAAACAGGATGTATTTAGAACAAGAAGCCTCTTTTATTATGCGAAACATATTCACTAGACAACAAAGTGAAGCAGCTTCTTACAGCAGCATGGATCTCTTATTAACAACATTTTAAAATGTTGTATAATTCTTCTACATAACGTTTAACAGAACCAAGCACTTATAAGTCTAGGCAATCCCATTATGGAATGTTTCATTGCTTTTGACATTCCAACTGGGTACCAACTTAATCTTAGCCTAAAGCAGGGAAAAGCAATCTGATGCCTTTGGACTTTAACTCTCATCAACAGCAGCAAGCAGGACTTGTATCAGAAGAGCATTGCGCTGTTTACCTCCTGATATCCCTGCCTTGTTAAGAATTCTTCTAGTACTTGATAAGAAAACAAACAAGTTATATAGTCTGCATTGTTTATAAAGTTAGTAGGAAATAATCTTGTCCTTCAGATTAATGTCTAATGTCTAGCAACAGCTTTCAGGTTGGGTTTTCAACTGATCAATAGCTATGATTCATTAATTTTATCATGGATCAATTCAGTATTTTTATGATTGAGTTGTTTTCTATCAAATTGGAGGGGGGGAGAGATTCCGTTTATATCCAAGCAGAATCCAACTTCTGGATCCTACTCTTGACTAGATGTTTTGCAGGCAAAATTGTGTTGTGGGAAATAAATGCAATCGTCTTCGGATGATATATTCAGGATCCTTCAATATTTTGAGGGCACAAGTTAAATGTCAGCAATGTTGGTATACAGCACTCATTCTGGGTTTGGAAACAAATTGCAACCAAAATTTTCTTCTAGGGGAAGTTATTGTGCAAAAGAATGGGTGGGAAGAACTCTGCAGAATTATTTATTTATTTATCAAAGTTATTTGTCACCTATCTCATAGTTCAGGGGACTCTAAGCAGCTTACATTAAGAATAATAACAACACATACCCTGTTCATTAGAACAGAAGAGACTGTTTTGGCATTTCGTTTAATGGCATTACAAGTTGCTGTGATCTGCCTAATATAATTTATGACGGTACACACTGTATATGAATACATGGTAAGCAAGATGTGACATTTTTAGAGTCATATTATCAAAATTCCACTGTTTTCTGCCTCCTGCAGTCAAATAATTTGAGATATCAGTTGCTAACCATATTTCATGTCCCCTTGACAGCAGAGAGGGAAAAGGGCTTCTAAGTGAAAGCATCTTCAACTCAATTCTTTACCATGATTTTTGCCATTGCAAAAATGAGGTTTTACAAATCTGCTTAGGAACAAATTCTACCATGCAATCATATACAAAGTCCATTGACCACATAAAGGTAGTCATCAACCAACTTCATGGAAGCTATAGAAATATTTTGCTTTCTTGCTTTCTCTTTCTTTCTCTCTCACTTTCTTTCTTTCCCGCTCTCTCTTACCTGTCCATCTCATATTCATGACTCTGGGACTGGGGCTAACAACAATTAAAAGCATTTTATAAACACGTAACTATAAAAACAATGCACATACTAACCAGCAGCTGAAGTAAAAAAGAAAAAAATCCAACCATCAATAACAAATCAGCATAACCATTAGGTATTTCAATATATTCCCTCATCTCCCAAAGGTGTTTTTTTTTTTTCCAAAAGGCAACTGAAGTAGTTTTCATTATGGCTGTGGCACAGCTTAACCTCTTTCCTGGCTCCTTTTCTTGCTTCTGAATTAGAAGGCAATATTTTACTTGGCCCAACTTCTTGGGTAGAACTGAAAAAAATCAAAGGAACTCTAGAGAAGCAGAAGAACTTTGAAACTGAGAGACAAAGGAGAAGACTGGGAAGGAACCTATTCCCAAGGGTTTGAGGAAGTGGTGTGTATCTTCACATTTCAGAGCTTTCCTTTCCCACTTTGAGTTCACAATTCTCTCTTTAACTGTATTCCTCTTTCCATTTTCCACCTAGTGTCCCTGCCCTGTGAGGTGGATTGTGTGGAAAGATTGGTCCAAAGTTATTCTATGGGCCTCTCAATCTTCAATGTGGTCCCAGAATTCCCCAGAATTTGCTACTTTGTTTAAAATGTCAACATGGCATCTATTATGAATTATGAAATATTCAGGTAATAGTGATAGGTGTATCAAGCTCTTTCTTTGTCCTGGCTCCTGTCAAAATACCACTGAAGGGCTATGTTCAATTCTTGGCCTGGAAAAGGTTGCAAGAAGTCCTGGTTTAGAATAATTTCCTTGGCAGATGAGAATGCAGTAGCTCCGCCTCAGTCCTCAGGTAAGACTTATTTGAGTCAAGGGCTTTGGTGAGCCCTCAGCCAGGAGCCAAGAGCATTTGTGAGACTGAAGCAGGAACTCTTGCATTTAGGGAGGGCTCTGAGTAAAACATCCTCTGCTTTTGAGCAGTCTTGAGCTGACCTGAGTGGAAAAACTAAACAAAACAAAACCTTAAATGGGAGACCGCCAGGATATTTGGATGAGATGCTGATAGAGAATTCTAGAACTGCAAACTAGAGATCGGATTCAAGAAAACACCAGGCAGAAAGGCAATTGCAAAACCTATGGACATAGCCATGACGTCAATGGAAGGAGGCATTATCTCAGTCTGTTCCTCCCCTTTAAAAGCAGCCCTGGACAAGAGGGCTCCTCCTCTCGTGCAAACCAGAGAAGGGAGCCATCCAAGCCCTCGCTGCACTATAGGACTTCTTCTCCCCTTCAGTCTCACGAGTCTGCATTTCTCTTCTTCTCCCCTCCCTTGCTATGGCTTACAAGTGCACGGACCACTCTTCTCAGGAAAACGATGCACCTTAGCATCGCTGCATCCAAAATGGGGCATCCCTTCCATGAGCTGGGCTTCCCTGCTTTGACTCCAAAGACGGCACCATCTGCCTATGCTTTATATATCAAGGACTCTCTCTGGTGCCTACAAGAGAGGGGGGAGAAGGTTGGGGGGGGGGGGTTGGCGGTTCTGTGGGTTCTACAGTTTATGTGAGTCTCACAGCCATAGGGGGTATTTAACTTTCTGCCCTAGTTGCTGTAATTCTCTCTCCAGTGGATATACAGTTCAGATCAGGTTCCTATTGCTGTGATGACAGGCATTCAGCAGGCACTATAATTGCAGAGTTAAAACAGCTCATTTTCTTACTGGCAAGCTGTAGTTAAAGAGGTGCTAGGAGGCAGCCTGGCTGTCTGCATCGAAACTGATCAAAGCCGTCAAAGGCATCTGGATTGCCTCTGTTTTCTTTCACCACCCTCCCCCTCCCCTTCTGCTGAAAAAAAAGGGGAGGGGGAGAGATGGGGGGGGGAAAGAAAAATTGGTTTAAAAAGTAATTTAAGAAGATGAATACCTATCCCTTTCCTGAGGCTAAAAGGTGGCCACTTATTAGAGATATTAAACTTGTGCTGAGTGGGTTTTCTTATGCTGCTGTAGACAGTTTCTAATAAGAGAATTGGACCAGGGCGCATGGCTACTTAGATGTCTATTTCCATTAAGTCCTGCTGTGCAAAATTTCTATGCAATTGAATTGGACTTTTCACACTTGAACTTATTTCCTGGAGGAGATGAAATTTTCTCACCTACCTATGGATCTGAAGAGTTCATCCCCCACCTTCCATCCCCAAAATTATATCCTGGTCCCAGTTCTGAAAGACAACAATAACATTGTTTTCCATATTCAATTACTCTGAATTTAGGGTTATGGGTTTATGCTGAGTGGGGGTGCAGCGTTTACCGCTTTCGGTGTTCCATTTTTTGCCTTCTCATTACTACTTCTGCAAAAGGGGAGCTCAGTGATTCATGCTGGGTGGCTTCAAATTTGTAGCAGGAGGAGAAGGAGAACCATGTGCCTCAGAAGGAGAATCCAGGGAGCAGAAGCAGAGACGGGCTGAATATTAGTTACTTTGAGATTTCTCAACATTCGGCTCAATATTTTCCTTGCCAGTTCTTTGTTCCTCCTGCCAGGCAGCTGTGTAGAAAAGAGACATTTCTATAAGCTTCTTTGGAGTCACTCTTAATAACTTCCCAACTTTCCAGGAAAAATGGATTCCCAAAGGTTTAAGACAAAAAAAAAAAATCAGAGGCCAAGTTTTTATGACATATAGTAGTAGTAGTAGAGAAGAAGCGGTTTGGATTCAGAGGAGTCAAGATAAGGTAAATCCAACCCATGAAGTTTAAGCAGCTAAAAAGAGAGCGAGGGAAACTGTGACATGATCTTTCCCTAGGCAGTTGTTGATGGGCACCTTGGGGGCAAGGGGGCAAGCCCCTTCAATTGCTGGTTGGAGACTTGACAGCGGGTGCGTGTGTGTGAGAGAGTGAAGTGGTTGGATGGGAGGTGCTTAGGAGTTCTCTGAAGGAACCAATTCATTGAACCCAAAACAGCTTTTCTGTTAAAGAAGGAACAGTTGTATTAAGTAGAACTTTGGTTCCGTAGCATCCTACTTCCTTTCCTGCTTCACTCAGTGGAGATGCTGTCATCCTCCAGATACAAACAATCTTTGAAAGCAGTGAATGAATTGGCTCCAAAATACCTCTGAGAATTAGGCTGCAAATTGAGTTGAACAAATGAGTTGGCCCCATCACTTGCTTTTGTTACATCAAATCCCTTGTTTCTAATTTGCAGAATTTATTAATATATTAGACCCATACTTGTCAGTATATTTTATAGTTTCTGACTATTCCCTGAGGCTGCTCTTCTCTCGCTGTTTAATAAGATGTTTTATAAAGAAACTGGCTTCTGATATATCATTTACATTATGACTTTTCATTTGGTCTTTGTATGCTCATTTCCTTTAGGTGACATTAATTTCCTTGAAGAATGAAAAACTCTCCATTTCAGGTTATGGTATTTATTAGGTTCCCTCATTTATAAACAACAAAATCCTACCGGTACAAGCAGAATTTTAAAACTGCCAAGGGTGAAAAAGATTTCAGATGGAGTCCCTGATAGAAAATATACATGTGTAAATGTTGTTCCTTTAGCCCAGCCTTCTTTTGCCTGTGGCCTTACAGCTACAGAGGCAACTGCCACAACTGTCTTCCAGATGCCAGCTGATTGAGAAGGTATACAGGTTCCAAAAGAGACTGTATCTATTCAGAGTGTAAGCAGGAAATATAATTCTGGCATAAAAAGCTCCCTAACGCAAGAAAGAGTTACAATAGGATCTAGGTAAGCCTAATCTACTGAAGAGAAGGACTAGAGGTGACATAGTAGCAGTTTTCCAGTACTTGAGGGCCTGTCATAGAGAAAATACAATGGAATGGACAGAAATAAATTTTAAATACTATCTATATCTATAAAACAGAAGTGTGGTGGGGCGGGTGTATGTGTATGTGCTCTATACGCTCCTACACGGAGCAACCAATCTCACCCAAACTTGGCACATACACAGTTTACCACTGTAAGATCAGCACTGAGGGGGTCCCAAACATGTTTGGGGGGGTCTTTGCCCCCCCCAAAGGGGTGCCAAAGTGGACAACCCCACCAACATTTCACTGCCAAGCTCTACTGCACATGTGCAGAGGCCAATACAGACAACGTATGCAAATCGGAGGTTCTCCAGCCAATAGAGGCAAGGCATGCAAATTGGGCAAAGAATGCTGGGAATTGTAGGTTGCAGCA
>JANHJO010001409.1:150536-163594 GCA_032468235.1 Pseudoxyrhopus heterurus | reverse complement strand
AATTATATTAAAGCGTTCGCATAGAGACTGTAATCCTTAATATAAGAAGGAAATTTTATATAATTTTTTTTTGTTTTCTGTTTTTTGGGGGGTTTTTGTGTATTTTTTTTCATAGTTTCTTTTTTCTTACATGTTTTTAAACAATAAAATTTATTTAAAAAAAAATCACCTACTTCAGGGAGTCCTCAACTTAGGACCACAACTGAACCAAACATTTATGTTGCTGAGCAAGACAAGTTGAGTTTTGCCCCTATTACGATTTTTCTTGTTCACCGTTTGTTAAGTGAATCCCTGCAGTTGTTAAGTTAGTAACACAGTTGTTAAGTGACCCTGGCTTGCCCGTTGACTTTGGTTGGCAGAAGGATGCAAATGACCCTAGGACACTGCAGCCATCATAAATATGAGTCAGTTGCTAAGTGTCTGAATTTTGTGACTATGAGGATGCTACAACAGTCTATAAGTATGAAAAACAGTCATAAGTGACGTTTATCAATGCCATTGTTGTAAGTCGAGGATTACTTGTACTTCTTTCTTCCAAGCCCTTCATGGGAACTCCTGCAAGGGTCATAGTGTAATCTAAGACGTTGTCACAGGTTTGCCTTAAATGGGAACATAGTTGAGTTGTTTTCTACTGTGCAACGCAGACCCACATTGCATTGGGGAGAAGGGGAGGAGATAGTTTGCCAGCACAGAAAACATAGCAGCCTTGGGGTCAGGCAAGATGAGCCTGACATTTGTTTATGAGGTTCAAAAAATAGCAATAGCACGTAGACTTGAATACTGCCCCATACTACTTTACAGCACACTCTGGAAGGTCTACAGAGTCAGCCTCTTGCTCCCAACAATGTGGGTCCTCGTTTTACCAACCTCGGAAGGATGGAAGGCTGAGTCAACCTTGAGCTGGTCAGGATCGAACTGCTGTCATGGGCAGAATTTGCCTGCAATACGGCATTCTAACCACTGTGCCACCACAGCTCCTGGTGGATAGGATAGAATAAGAGGCTAGGAAGGTGCAGCTAAACGCCTTGTTCTCCCTTTTGCCTGGACAGGATGTAATGAGTAGTGGAGGGAGACTCCTGGGTGACTAGACAATGGTTAGTGTGTGTTGTGTGGAAATTGGCCCTCTTGTCTCCTGATCCCTTGGGCCTGGTTCTGCCTAACGTTATTGCAGCCATTTGCAGCTAGGCAAGGCCCTTCCCCAAGGCCCCCGTTTTGTGAGAATGGTGTAGCATGTGCTGAAAATCCCCGAAGTGCCCACTTAATTTTATTTATTTATTCAATTTCTATAGCTGCCAACTCAACTGAGTCTGGGCGACTTAATTTCCAAAGATTGACAAACTCAGATCTAAGGCTCTGAACAATTGGGTCTCAGAGCTGGCTGTTGTTTTTCACTGTTTTCTCTACCGGTACCCAGGTTTGAGTAGACGGTTAGTTAGCTTTACGTTCTGCAGTTGATAGAGAATCACAGCAATTATAATCCCAAAACCATCCACAGGGTACAAAGTAGTCTGTTCCTGCTCTACAGATAAAATCCCCTCAAGCCAGTACAGTTTCCATTCTTCATTTAGACTAGCAGAATAACTGAGTAGGAAGAGACCTTGGAGGTCTTCTAGTCCAACCTCCTGTTCAAGCAGGAAACCTTGTACCATCCCAGACTGCCCAAGCTCTTCTTAAAAACCTCCAGTGTTGGAGCACCCATAACGTGTTGCATGCCACGAACCTGGAAATCCATACAAGGTAGCAGAGACATAAGCCAAGAAAAATAAAAAGCAAGCGATGGCCTAACTCACTGAAGCATCTGGAGGAGAATTTATTTATGTAGGAAATTTATATTGCTACCTACCCATACAGGGCGACTCAAGGCGGCTTACCAGAATATAAACACCTCATATATAAAAAAAAACAATAAAATGAATAAAAGAGAGAATCATATCATAAATTAATAAAATAATATAATAAAATAACCTCCCATCCCCCCTGCCCTGGCAACAACACAACTGGGCATACAAGTGTGACTAAATAAATAAATAATTTTCCTTGCATCCCCATCTAGCTTTGTTGGTCTCTCTTCGTGCATTTCAGGTGAATGGGCTGCCCGTGAAAATCCCACTCGAGATCACAAACGTAGTGAAGTTTGACTTGACCGGCGACGTGATTATCCTGCAGACACCTCAGGTTCAAGTAACATTTGGACCAAATCGTAGAGTAGCTGTGTCTGTCAGCCCAGCTTTTTCAGGGAAGGTGTGCGGAGCGTGTGGAAACTTCAACTACACACCGGCGGATGACTTGAAGGGACCAGGCGGAGTGGATGTCAGCAACGTTCCAGAGCTCTTGTTGTCTTGGACGGCCAGAGATTTCGCTCCTCTGGTAAATGAGTTTTTGATTATTCCTCCCTACAGATCCTTCCTGCCCTGTCTCCCAGGCTAGTCTGCTGATAATAAGGCTTTACTTGAATTAAGAGGGGAGGGGGCACGATGGCTCAATGGTTAAGGACGCTGAGCTAGTTAGATGGAAAGCTGACAGCCTAGGTTCGAGACCCAATCGGCACGAGATGGGATGAATTCCTGTCCTTGACCCAGCTCCTGCCCATCTAGCAGTGGAAACTATGCAAATGTGAGTAGATAAATAGGTACCACTTCAGTAAGACCTCACTATGCAAATATGAGTAGATAAATAGGTACCACTTCAGTAAGACCGTAACAGCATTCCATGTGCCTCGGCATATAGTTCACATGACCACAGAAGCGTCTTCGGACAATGATGGCTCCCTAGATGAGCTTTGCCCCCTATAGCCGGACAAGACTGGATAGGGGGAAACCTTTACCTTCCTTTACCTTTGCTTGAATTAAAACAGCAAGCTGAGCCATCAACTTTCTAAAAGAACATTGACTTGAAAATCGATGGAGATTCTCAGTCATCTAGGTCATGTTTGTCCCAAAGGTGCTTTTTCAAGAGGCAACTGAACTTTCTGGTTTTTTTTTTTTCTTTGAAGACTTTTCGCTTCTCACCCAAGAAGCTTCTTCAATGTTCCTTTGGGACATTGACTTGAACCCGCCGTAGGACAGCAGAGCTTGGGATGAGAGAAGAACATTCACTGACATTTCAGTGGCTTCTTATGACCTTGAAATGCAAGTGAAGGCATTTGTTTTTCCATTTAACATTTTTTATGCCCTTCTCTGACTCTTAGCTATTGCTGCCAATGGTTTCTTCCAAAATGCTCTGGGAAATGGTGCTTTGATCTAGCATCATTACCTGGTGGTGTTTGGAAGAGGAGAATGAGGGGCCGTTAATGTTTGACAGGCAGAGCTAAGGGCTTCTGCTGCCCTCAATGCAGGAGAAGGATATGCTTGCATCTGGGAGCCATTTGTCACTCACCAGAACGTTTCCCCTCCGAAATAGATAACAACATTTCATTCTGTTATAAATCATGAAACTGTAAATGTACCAGAGCGAATGGCTGGAAATGCTGGAGTCTGACCTCCTGGACATATTTAACAGAGATCAGATTTATACACATTCCCTTGCAGTGAAAATGCTCTGGTGTGTACCTTACGTCTCCCAGCTGCTCCATCCATTTTAGAGGAAGCATCAGGGTTCCTGAGGCTTCTCCTTTTGTAGACGTGAATGATAAAAATAAAGATCTGCATGTAGTAAAGCTTTGGGTGGCATATGTGGGACCTTGCAGACATTCCAGAAAGCAGGTGTCACAACTGAAAAGCATGTCACCTGGTCCCATCAGATGGCATCATGTCAAGGAAGGAACATGCCCACTCTTTTGGAGGGTATGGGATGAGTATGTATCAATGGGGATATCTGCAAATAACTTGGGCAATGTAGGGCTTTCTAGGTGGCAAACAGATCTTGAATTACCAACGAAGGATAATATTTGTAGCTCAGGGTTGAAATGAGGCATCTTTGGTGTTCTCTAAGGAAGAACCTTCTTTTGAGGGCAAAAGAAGAAGAAGGGGATGACAGAGGTGGCTGGATGGAGTCACTGAAGCAGTCGGTGTGAGCTTAAATGGACTCCGGGGGGTGGTGGAGGACAGGAAGGCCTGGAGGAACGTTGTCCATGGGGTCGTGATGGGTTGGACACGACTTCGCAACTAACAACAACAACATCATTTTAATGGCATCATTTTACAAGATCTTAATCAGTTCTGTTGATAGTTCATCAACTTTTACAGTTTTGTTATTAGTGTCCCAAAGGTGCTTTTTCAAGAGGCAACTGGACTTTCTTGTTTTTCTTTGAAGACATTTCACTTTTCATCCAAGAAGCTTCTTCAACTCTGTGATATTTTTTAGGAGCAATTTAGCTTCACTTTTCAGGAGAGCTCTAGCTTAGTGATCAAATTTCTCGATGTGCCATTGATTTGGCGATCCTTTTTGTACAATTCTGAATATTTGCGCTATCTCTTCTTTACATCTTCTTTCTGTAGAAGAGCTGTTCCTTGTTGTCTTTTATCATATACAACTCTGGGTCAAAGTTTTCAAATCTTTGCTGCTGTCTAATGATTCTCCACAGTTTTGCAAACCATATGGAGTATCCCTAGACTTTTCAAATTCTTCAATATTGCCTCCCTTTCTCTCTTTTCTTTTTATGTGTTGTAGTTCTCAGAGTTATAATTTCCTTTCCCATGTGGTTTCATCCTTTGCTAAGTAATTTCCATGCATTCAGTTGCCATGAAAAATTATGAAGGTTACAGTTTCAGGATATCTGGAAAGCATGAGATTTATTTAATGAGTGATTTATTAATGAATAATTTTATACTAAGTTTCTGATACAGACTGAGGTCATGCTATTCACAAGTTGTTCCTACTTTTTGCTCCAATTACCTTTGAATTGAATCACATACAAAGACACTACAATTTATGCATACTGGGATGTTTGCCATACATTTTAGTTGACCTTTTCAATCACAGGTGCCTCATTTCTTTGCTTATATTATATTATATTAATTATATTTTAATATTTTAATAAAATATAATTTATATTAATATCATTTCTTTTGAGCCCAGATGAAAATCTCATCACTAAGTATTCCACAAAATGTTATACAAAATCTGTGTATAGAGAAAGAGGGACCAGCAATTTCATTGTAGAATTTCCAATATAGTACTGCCCAGAAACTTAAAACAGAAAAGAAATATATCTAAATTATTTATTCAGCTTAATTATAGATAGAGCAAGTTTTAGACAATGCAAAGTAGGAATATTTTTTGAAGAAGAGGGATGAGGGAAGGAATTCAATATTAGGAGACTGTATGTATGTGTGTGTATATATATATATATATATGTAAGCATGCATCCATGTTTAGTTGTGTGTTTTAATTTCTGCATGCTTGCAGATATGGTAATTATTTTTTGTTCTCAGTGCTGCTAGTTATATTACATACATGTAATAGAAGAAAACTGTCTTTAATAGATGCCCCAATAAGTCTATCAGCCAATTCGCATTAAAATTATTCTATTCTAACATCATTGAAACTGGCCGGTTCTTCTGTTTTATTTTCTGGATATAGAAAATAAGGACAGAAAAACAACAAACCAATACAGTATAAGCACTAGAATATAGGTGTATAGCCAACCAAATCACAATTAACTAGCAGATTGAGGATGTCATATGGCTAATATATTCTAATACACCATTAACAATCTGGAGTACTCTAAGACATTTCATACCCAATTTCTGGTCAAGAGCTCTCTTTATTGAACTGTAAAAATATCTGGTTACACAATTAAAGTAACTAAGAGAAAGAAAGAAGAGCTATAAATAATAAACTATGCTTTAAGAGAATACTGTAAATAATGTGCAGTGTTTTTATATGTGCAGCTCTTTTTTATATGATTTTAAAAGTGTCACAGCACCTGGAACCCATTACCCAGTTTACTCAGCATTTGCTCTTGATGCCTAAGCCAAGGCAGGATTGCTCAATTCCTACCACACTGGTCAAGCATGGCATTCAGACTTAACCAAATTATTCAAGTGTTTGGACACTAAGTTCAATTTTGTCTCTTCAAAGATATCCCAAATCAGTTTCCTCCCTCTTCCTAATGGTGGGGCAGATCTTTTTGTTTCCACATCTCAGTAACTGTCAGACCCAAGAAAGACACACAGGATTACTTCAAAGCACTTTACTTTACTGTTCCTCATCGAGAGCCAGAAATCTGACCAAACTAAAGCAACTTCTTGCATAGTTAAAGATATACTCTGAGAATTGCTAGGGAGGAGCCATCTTAACTTTCTTTCTCCCAACCAAACCATCTAAACTTTGCTGTATCTTGGTCCTCTGGAATTTCTCCCTCCTGGGAATCCAGACTACATTCCACCACAGTTACTTCCTTTCAGGAGGGAAAGAATGGAATGGAAACAAGTAGCCCATGGATATTCCAGGTCCAGGTTTTCTGACCTTGGAAGGAAGTCATGAAGGAAAAAGATTGATTATAGTAGCAGCCCCCAAACCAGTCAGTTACATCAAAAAAAGGTACTAGGCCGTCATTCCACCTGAACAATTTATAATTGTTGATAGTACCAAAATCATATTTAGTTGAAAGTCTGGACACTTATTTACACACATATAAATACAGATCATCTAAGACTAGCATGAGAGAGCTGATAGCCATTGTGAGCTCATATGTGTGAGACACTGTTGACTTTTCTGAACACGAAATAAACTCTGCTTCAGAGAACACTTCTGTTGCTACATGTGGATGGGAATGGTGAGACCTGTACTTCAACACACCTGGAGGAAAATGTGTTGTGCAGTAATCCAAACATTGGTGGCACACCAGTCTAAACAGTTGGACATAATCAGGCTGGAGAGGCCACACTTTTTGTATCCTCTAGTAAAGTTGGGTCCATTTAAGATGATTTTTGTAAGGTAAAACAAAACTAAAACCAGAAAACAAACCGTTTTTCCGGCATGGCACCTTATACTCTAAGAGAGCTTTCCTCCAGAACATGGCCTGCCAATAAATGCGATATTCTGAAGGTGATAGAAATCTTTTTCCAGTGGGCCTTTGTGGACTGACGAATGAGTTAACCTATTACTTAGCTAATTGGATTGTATATTATTTATTACAGTTTTTAATCTTTATCTCTTGGTAAATGTATTGCATTTTATATTGTTATAATGCACTATGAGTTGATTATGATGAGGATGTAAATAAATAAATCTCCTTTTTAATGGATATTAATTACAAACATATGTCTGCTTGAGGAATATGCAATGTTGAAGTAGATGATGTTACCTAGTTTGGGTAATGAAATGTCTACAAGAAAACAAGCAAACTTAGAGAGCACCAAGGATACCCCCACCCCCGAAGTAGAAGATGCTGTATCCCATACATTGGGAAATCTTTTAGTCTGCATTTTAAACAAATTGGTTTTTGTGTTTGTCAAATAAATAACATGGACTAAATTATATGGTCTTTCAGATTATTCACTCCTTTGAATTTTGAAATGAGGCAATTTGGCTCCAATCCATGCTAAAATGAATATTTAAATGTGCACTGTACTTAGAATAATATGCATGCACAAGGGTGCATTTAACTGAGCCTGTAAATACTACATTTATTTTCTTTTTAATTTAAAAATGCACAGATGAATGCAGAAGCAGGAAAGCACCAATTTGGGAATTACCTGTGTTTGTGATACTCCGGTCATCTGACCACTCTAAGTTCAGTGGAACTCGTGATGGAGTTCACTTCCTCCTTCACATTTCTAGGACCATCAGGATTTTCACTATGAAATCATATTCAATCCAACATTAAGAGCAAATAGTCAAATGTGTGTATCTTAATAAATGTTTATTGAAAATGGGAAAATGGAAGATTTTTTTCAGATATGAAAACATTAATAGAAAGCAGCGAATGTAAAAAAACAACAACCCTAAAATGGTTGTGAATAAGAGTGGACTTATGTCTACTTTGTAACAGGGAAGTGTGAGGTATGTCAGAAAAAGCAACAATAAATACAACTCATTGGGAATGGGATACTTAAGAAGAATGTGTAGCACAATAAGGATATGGACAAAAAGAGTGGATATTAAATGGATGCAAATCTGAATGATCAGAATCAAAGAAATTGGTTAGATCACAGAGAGAGAATAAATGTTTATTAAATTGCAAAAGACATATATGATCAAAGAATGAAAAGGTCAAGAAGAAGATAAGCTAGAGAAAGTTATATTTGAATAGAGCTAGTGAGATCCTCAAAAAGAAAGAGCGAACAATTTCAAAGAACAAAAGGCAATGTACTAAGAACTATATGGTCATTAAGTTACTATGATTTGCTAGCAAAAGCTAGCATAGTTGAAAGCTATGGAGAAATATAGCAAATAATGTTGGTATAAATTAATTTAAGTATATTTCTTTTTCTTATCTCATGCCTATAATTTGTTGGGCTTACTATTTCTTATTCCTTTTTTGTACTCTGCATAATGTTATTTACATTGAAAGAGAACCTCAGGATGAATATGTATGTATGCCACCCCCAGATGTAAGAAGCTGCAATTAATTTCCTTTCCTATTAATTATGGAGAAAAATTACATGTCAGGCAAGAATACAGTGGATTAAATGTACTTCCAAAATGGTTCTTTGACAAAATTCACTTGAGAACTTTCAGTTCTTAGGCAATATGTAATCATCAGATAATTGAGATCTCTGAACTTCATTAAGAAAGTTCATATATAAAAGTGCCGACACTAATGACTATATTAGCAGGAAGAAATCATTTTCAAGGGCAGTTCCTTCTAAATTGAGAAACATGTTCTTTTTCTAAAGGATATAAATGTCCAGATATATGATGTTTGCTTGTTGATTTGATACACTGTCTTTCTACTGACATGTTTATAGGGTTATCAAAACTTGACATTCTGGAAAACATTTATATTCCATAAAATATAAATTCTTTATAGCTGGGATAGAAGAGAATTATGGGAGGTTTGGTCCTACTACTTTGGGAGGACAATTGGTTTGGGAAAGCTTTGAATAAATACTAAGCTTACTACCATCAGTAAGCTTATCTAGTAGATTTTCAGGGTCAACAGCTAGGCCAGACCAGGAAATCAACATCAGGAAAAGGTTAAAGCTACATTTATTGAGAATGTCCACAATAACTGAATCTTGCAGTTCTGATTGTGCTATACCTCTTCCCCCTTCTTAAACACTGTGAATTAGAGGGGTGTCCATCTGAGTCTCTTCTGCAGAATTTCTGTCCGTTGTGATCTTAAATATTTTTTAAAAAACATATGTTATTTGTCAAATTTAGATAACACTTATTTCATTCACAGAGTGACTCTCTTTTCCCCTCGTAACTTGGTAGTGGAGCTGGCATATTTACATCATCCTTTCCTTACTCTCTACCCAGAGAAAACCCGTCTTGATGTAACCCCTTCCTTTGTGGCTCATTCTATATATACTCAAGCTGAGATCAGATCTTAGTATTTCCTTCTACTGTTGGATGCTGCCCTTATAAAATGTGTCCCTCTATGCACTATATTGTAAAGGCAGAAAAATCAAGAAATGCATTTCTGCTCACTAAGAAACCGTTTTCCTGTTTTCCTTCAAAGGAAGTTCCTCGATATATGTTTAATTCCCCCAAAATGTTCTCAGCTTATGCCAGAGGAAATGGACAATTGGCTGGATGGATATGAAAAGAAGCTGGCTCTCTGCACTGAAGAGAACTGAATGGAATTTTCCAGACAACAAAATTACTTCCTCAAAAGTTGTCCAACTATGCATTTTCTCTTGAGAGAGATTAAGGACAAAAATAGTTAAGACATGTTGGGAAATTTGGGAATAGTTTGACTTGCTTTTATTGATTTTACTGCTACATTCATTCAACATCTTCAACAGCCGGCATCTAAACTTACTTAGCACAGGCAGTCATCTTGAGCACAATTCATTCAGAAGTAAGAACACAGAGCATTGGCTCTATCCTTATAGGCTGAGAATTCCTGATAGCAGAACCTTTTACATAAAAGTAAACTGTCAACTCTGAAGCTGGCCTGACTGGGGCCATCTTGGAAGCTTCAGTGTTGCCACAATGGTGATAAGGGATAGGGAGGGAACCAAGGACATTCCCACAGGTGGTTGAAGAGAGGAGGAGTGAAGTTTCCAAGCAACTGGACAGCACACTGATTGGACCATGTGACTGATTGTTTGGGAAAGGGGGGAAAGCTTTACTTTTAATTAGGTGAAAACCGCGGGAACCTTTAGAGTCGGTTTTCACCAGTCTGTGCCAATATGATATAACCAATAAAACTGTTCTTTAAGGAATCTATCTGCCTCGGAGTTCTGTTTGCTATAGGTATATTACTTGGAATCCTGACATTACCCTAGCTTTGCTCAGATTGAAAGTCATTCCCAGTTTTTATATGATTACAGCCTTAGGAAAATAAATGGGATGGGGATATATAGTTTATCTGCTTTTTATTCCTAGAATGTAACAAGCTTTGCATGCATAAAGGACCAGTTTTTCACACTGATCCATCCACTGTGACTATTCCATTTCAAGTAGAATATGATTTTCTCAAGAGCGTGTTATGTATTCATGATCCACAACTGTTAAAATAGAACTGAAATAGTCCTGTGGTTAATGAGCAGGCAAAATTTCTTCCACTTTCTTCTGCTCTTTTAATTTAATTTAATTATTTAAAGATAATGACAATTTCTTTATTTAATAGTCTCAAACAGGTATCCTTGGATTGTACAATGTATCACCTCAGAGACTGCATACTTGATTTAACAAGTTAGATTTGAGGCTTAATTTAGTGAATTATATAGCAATTTGGGCAAATGTCAGCAATTTTCAAATGATGATAGTTTGTGGATTCACCACATTTATATTGATACTGTATGGAGAGAAAATTTAAAATTGCACGGTTAAACCATTTCTGAAAACAGCAAAAACAAGAAGAATGGCAAAAACCAGATCCTGGCTTTGGCAGATACTTGCACAAACCATTTACGCTGGCAGTAAAACATGTTTCAGAAAATGGTGTAAATTCATGCAATGATGGGGATTTTTATTTTTTTCAAATATTTGAAACCTAAAGAATTTACTCGATGATTTAACACACACTTGGAACTTTTTTCCACTTTGATTGTTTTTAGGTTCAACTAGTGATGTCATTAGGAGGAAAGTAAAAATAGAATAATAGGAATCTTCTATTGGACAAATTCCAAAACATTGTTTCTAACATACAGTGTAGGATTACCACAGCCATTTTTACAAACAATATTTATACAGGAAATTGAGAAAAAATTACCAGTGATCTGGGAAGCATAAGAGACACACACTTTTTTCACCGTAGCATTTCCCCACAATTGCGGAGTCAGTTTGTGTTTTTGCCTTTTCCCCCCCAGATCTTCCAAGAGTTGATTCATTGGTTATGACAGAAATTGACTAACTGGCTTGTCATCTGAGACTGACATCTGAGACTGAGAGGACGTGACTGGTTCAAAGTCATCCAGCTGGCTTTTATGTCTAAGGCAGGACCAGAACTCACAGGCTCCTGGTTTCTAGCCTGGTACTTTAACTGCTAGACCAAACTGACTCTTTTATAAGAGGCATACACTGATTTGTAAAAAAAAGGACTTTGTACCCAGATTTAGAGTTTCGTGAGGTGGTTGTGATTAATTCTTAATTTCATAGAGTGGTTGTGATTAATTCTTAATTTCTGGTATGCCAAACAACAATAACTTATTTTTGTATTAATTTCTTTAAAAATGTATCTTTCTTTACAATTCCAGTGGATTCTTCAAATGCCACTATCTTACATCACAGCATGCATTAGAAAAACTGCTGCAATAAAATTCTTCAAAGCTCATACAGTTTCATACAAGATAAATTCTGTTTTGGTTTAACATGATAATGTATCAGCCCAGGTATAGAGGTTGCTCAATACCATCAGTGAGAAAGGGCTATTGTGCTCATGTCCTATCTCTAGCCTTGTGATTTCTGGGAAGCCACTGTAAAAAGAGAAAGTTGGACGAGGTAGGCTTACAGTCTGATCAGCAGGTTTTTGTTTAATTTTGTTTCTTCATCAGAAAGAGGGAATAGAACAAGATATGGTTTTTGCTTGCCTTCTGAATTCATGGGGATTTTGGAAAACTTCATCATCCTCTGATCCAAAGTATTGAGGATTTAACAGTCAGCACTCTGATTGTCAGTGATATACTGCTTAATGAAAAAATGTGCCTCCAGAAATTTTCATCTTTTATTCATTATTCTGTACATTATCACCCTCTTGTGCATATATGTGCCTTGAACATGCATTGAAAATATAATCTGTTTATGAAAGAAAAAAGTATTTAATCTCCTATTTAATCCTATATCAAATCCTCCTCAGTATTGGTTTTGAAAGTTGAATTCTGCCTCAGAAGAACCAATATTAATGAATGGTACCTTTTTCCTTTTCTTAAAAAATTACTCTTTTTGAAAAAAAAATAAACTAGCTTTTTAAAAAGAGTAACACAGAATGCAATGTATGTGGCTAGGAGGCCATCTGTTGTTGCTGCTTCAAACTTTACCTTTCATCTCTTTCCTTAAGGATTAGTTAAAGCAGAGGCATCCAACCTATGCAATGCTGACTGGGGAATTCTGGGAGTTGAAGCCTTAAAGTTGCCAAGGTTGGACACACCCAAGTTAACACGTTAATTTTGGCCACTTATTTTCAGTCACTAGAGCTGTTTTTTTTAACCCATACATTTTATTAGGCAAAGTCAAATCATGGAGTTTTCAACAGCAAAAATGCTTGTAATTTTAAGCATTTTCTTGAGGTCTTACAAATGCCAGAAGTTGCTATAATTGAGAAAGATGGCATATTTGTTTAAAAGTATCCTGCTTAAAAGTGTCTCACTTATACCAGGGGACATCTCTCAATGAATTATTAAAAATAAAAAAACTGAAGGTAACATTTGATATGGGACTATAGTAGGGGTGGGCTGCTAGGGATTCGCAGGGGTTTGGGAGATCCTCTTGCTAAGAGTCTACTCAGTTCGGAGAACCCCCAAATCCCACTCCTGGCTGGCCCTGCCCACCCAGCCCCTCCC
>JANHJO010001409.1:46515-63863 GCA_032468235.1 Pseudoxyrhopus heterurus | reverse complement strand
GAGATGAGCACCGCCCCCTAGAGTCGGGAACGACTAGCACAGATGTGCGAGGGGAACCTTTACCTTTACCTTATTCCTGCAAGATCACACCCCACACTTTTCTTTAGGAAGCAGAACTGGCACGTGGTATGGTAGTTAAAAAAAAAATCACCTTTTCCTCTAAGATAGACGTCCTATGAATACACATATAATGGATTTGTTCTAAGGATAATTTTTAATTAGAGCCAGTGAAATTTAAAAAGACCTTTTTTCTGTAAGATATTTTGGTTCTGGTTTCATCTGTACAAGGGGATGATATAGACCAGGGGTCCCCAACATATGGGCCATGGCCTATTACCGGTCCGTGGCCTATTCGCAACTGGGCCACGCGAGTGGCCACCTGACACATGCACATGCGCACAGCCCTACTCATGCGAGCGTCGCAAGAGCTTGTGGCCCCACTCATGTGAGCACCACAGGCCCTCATGGCCCCACTCACATGAGCATCATAAATGCTCTCAGTCCCACTCACATGAGCAACAGGTGCTCGCGCACATGCAACCATCCTCTCTTTCCCCCCTCTCCCCCCATTCCAGGCTGCCAGAAAGGTTGGGGAACTCTGATATAGACAAATAAATAACTACAAATGTTTCTGCCTAACAATGAATGGCAACTTTTATACATAATTTGTAGTATTTTTAAAACATTTCTGTTTTTACAACATGCAATTTCAATTTATAAGTAATCAACCAAAATTTCTAAGGATTTTTTTTTAATCTTTGATCCATGGAAAAATTTTGCTATCATAATCTCACAATATTGCTGCTAGTTGTAGGTCTTAGATCGGTATGCTAAGCCCCTTTCAGCTTTCAAACATAAAAATGATAACCTTTACTCTTTCTTTTCCTTTTCTCTTCTTTTGGTATTTATCTATAGGATTTTCCAATTATGTCTGACTAATTTTGCACAAAGTCATTATTTGAAGCAATTTGTCTAAGTATGAGAGGCAACACCTTCACCTTCCCTGGAAGGTAGGTGGAGGAAACGTCATAACCTGCTCTGCTTTGGCATGAGTTACTAAGCGGTCACAGGAGCTCAAAGGAAGGGGGAAATGAGTAGCTAAGTCATTACATGCCAAAAGAAGATGACAATGATGAAGAAAACTTCTTCCAATGCTATCACAATATGAATTAATTATAGATAAGATCAAACTTGGATTTTCTTTAAAGTTCACTTTTTCCCAGAGACATTAATGAAAACATACAGGCTGTGGGAGGGAATGATTACTCATGTATAGAAAAGATCAAAAAAAAAAACCATCTCGGCTCCAATACACTGGAAAGATGTTAGCTATGAGAGCATCAAAAGGTTCAAAAACAGGCTCTAGGACATATATAAATGCTTTTATTTTATTAGAGAGTGCTAATTCAGAGCAAACTTCACTCCACTGGGATGACTCTCAAAGCTCTAATTAAATTATCTCCATTGGGACAATTACCACTTCCATTGATAGAATAAGCAGGTTTGACAACTGGTTCTTTCTGCTGCAAAACTGAAGTGGATCCATGGCTGAAGCCTCTTTGCATGGTTTCCACTGGTAAGCTATAAAGCAGGACCAGCACCGAAGGAAACCTTTGACTCATTGCTCGGATGGCACAGAAAAGAAAGAACTTCAACCACATCTCATCAGCTTTCCTCTCTGCCCTATGCAAAACTAATATTCCTTCAACAACAAGCATTTTCAAAATAATAGTCCTGTGTATTTAAGGCTAATCAGAGCGGGCGCCATCCAACTTGCAAAGGTAGCAATTTTCCTTCATTAAAGCCAAATAAGGAGAGAGAACTTTGGTATTCCCCAGGGCAAATTACAAGGTGTTAATAATAACAGTATAATGGCAGCAATTTTCTAGCTTTGCCCAAACTTATAATCTACTCTGAGTGCCTCATAGGATTTTCTGTGAGTTTACATAAAGCCCAAGTATTAGCCCCCCAAAATTGTTAAATTTTACATCATGTCTGCCTTGATGTTTGCAGTGATGTGGTAATTGTTCTCTCCCCAATGAGAAACCTCTTCACTAGCAAGTTGCAACATGATCATTCAGAAAGGCCTTGCTTCTTATTAGGCAAAATGAATACTGCATACTGGAAAGAGATGAAACATCCCTCTCAATGAACTGGGCAACTGTGAGCACAAAAGTCTGAGATGGAATTTCTCTTACCACTCCTACCTGCAGAATGAATTAGCTTAAGTGATTACCACAGGACTTCAGACAAAAAAACAAATGTGCCAATTATCCTTGTATCCATCTCCTAATTACTTGCTGAAATCCTACTAGGACACCATGATCGAATGCCACATGTTGACAGAACAATGACTCATTAACTGTATTTTTTTTCTCATCTTTAATGCACCAACATACCAGGAGTTACCCGAGATGGAGGGGAAAAAAACCCTTTTTTTTTCTTTACATGTGCATGCTCACAGGACATAAAAGTGCTCTCATTTTTCTTGCTAATTTATAGATTTGGTGCTTGTCTAAGGTTTAGAAGAATGACAGAAAATCAGTTGCAGAAAGGGTTTTTTTTTAAAGATATTTAAAAAGGAGCTGGAAATGAATATGGAATAGACTGGAAAATGAATAAAGGAAAAAAAATCATTCATTTTTCATCTTTATGTCACCTTATCCAATTTTGCATTTGGCCAAGATATCAATTCAGCCAAACTTCAAAATTCTTGCTCTTATAACTTTTAAAAATATTTAGAAAAAGCCTGCCCAACATGCAACTATTTATGAAAGTTTTAAGAAAGTTTATTAAGATGTATACATAACCAAAAACTTTAAAGAGACAAACAAAAATGCTTATGTTAGGAAATATGACTTTTTAAAATCTTTTAATTTTTTTTAAAAAAATCTGAACTGATTTTGAAAAATAGAAAAAAAAAAAACCTGAAAGACACTGCCATTCACAATCCCAGGACTGTGGTAGTATGGTAAAGATTCTACAGCCTGATGATGACAACAATGTCAACAATGTCAATCACAACAGTCATATATTACCCTATTTTTTTTTAGTCTGGATTTATCATGAATTACTGTAGGAGGCATGAACTTGTGATCAAAAACTTGAAAATTGAGATTTTATATGGAATTATTTGAATTAACACACACTCATATATTCCAATTAAAAAACTGTAGGGATATAAAAAAGTCTAAAATTTCAAAACTGAGGTAAAAAGGGACAAAGACTCCTGTATTAGAGGAAGTTGTTTTTTCAGGCATTCTTCAAATATATCCATGGATATTGCTACTCAATGTGTTAATCTGAATATATCTATGGTTCCATTTCATATTTACAAACCCAAAGCATCCAAAGTCAGTTTAGAGTTGGGGGGTGGGCTAACTTAAATTAAATATATAAAATGAAATGAAATAATTGAGGAAAGACTGAAAGCAACCCCTATTTTTCCTCAAATATGGTAGACTTTAATCATTATCATCACCACATGCACAAATAGAAGTTCCCAATCCTAAGCAAGTCTTCTAAGAGATGATTTGATTTGATTGAATTACCCAATCAAGCAGATTCACAGATCAAAGCTTACACCTGTTTTAACACAACAGAATGACTCCAAAATAATTCAGACATTGAATGGCTTCTCTCAGATTCTTAGTTACAATTTACATTTAGCAATTTCAATTCTATATACAGAGAACTTTGACAGGGTTGAGAGGCATGATGCATTCTGACATTGGCATAGCAATCAGCCAGTGAGATTTATCATCTTACTAGATTTTCTGCCTATCAGAGCTCTTATTGGGTGGCAAAGTTAGTATTACTTTAGCTTCATTCACTTTCAACTTCTTTAATCTGACTAGCTAGAAGCCACACTTATAGTTCTTTTGTGCTTCTGAGATGTTCCACCTGTATGCTGGTCCTGCCAATATAACTAGGAATTCAATACACCTTTCCATATGTTGAATATTTGTTCAAGGCTAACTTTATTTTTTACAATCAATTCAACTAAACATCTCTTGACAATAAGTGCCACATTACCATGTTCATGCCCTAAAAACAGAGGAGGGGGAAGTAGGAGATATGAATGCTATAAATACCAATGTCAGTATCTTTTATTGTACCTTTATCTATTTTTGTGGCTTTATATCTTATTGCTTCTACTGTCCCTCCTAACTAACACAGAATATTGCCAGCAAACCACAACTAAAAGTCATTCAATTATTTGTTCAGGAGGAATCAAATTTTACTAATCAACTATGCCAACTTCCCAGAACCCAGAAACCCTAGTGATTAAAGACCACAACATTATATTATCCCAGAAGGGCAAGTCAAGTTTTCATTCTTCCAAGTTATACTAAGAGATCAAATATTGCCAATGTGTCCTGCCCTGCCACTTAATCCATTGAGGTCTAGCAGACCTCCTGATATCTCAAAATTTCCAGTGATCAGAGGCAGCAAAGCACCAGTATATGGCACTCCTAAAAAGCAAGGGAAAAGTTAAAAACTAAGTGTTAATATAATTTTTAAAATTATATTGGCAGGGGTACCTTTGGCAGTAATTTGATCAGTTTCTCTACTGTTATTTGCTAGTTTGAGGACTATTGTGCTATCTTCTGTTTTAAAATATGTACAACAGCTTTTTCAAAATGTCGCTAAATTAAAATCCATGAAAATATCTACCTGAAACTTGGTAGATCTTTTCTAAAGGGCTTACCATTCCTATTATTTATATCTTATTCTGCCAAAAATGAAACAGATTTTAGGCATTTGGAATTTTTCCCATGATACCCTATGATCAGATTCTTACTTGAATTCTATGTTTGGATCTCAAAGTGGCTTAAATTGAATTGATTACCGCTGAATCTTAAATCACAAACTCAAATTGAACATGCCCTCCTTGAATTTCTGATTTGAATCTAACCAGGACTGATCTGCATAAATCTATTCAAAAACGTTTTTCCCACTTATAACTAGCTTTTTATATATGTATAGTTCTCATTCGCATATGGTAAATTCAAAATGTAAGCAACTTTCTCATTAAAAAAATTGCTTGGGATACGTTCATCTTGTCCTTTACACAGAGCAAGAGATAGATAACCCATCATACTATCAGGTAATCCCTTAAAGCATCTAATTTAATTAAATTTTAAAAGATGAGATTGCATTTTCATATGCTACTGTGAGAACATGTAGCTGGTGTTTATGCATATGGCCTATTTTATACTGTTGTATAATTTTTTGCCCTACTTTTCACATTAATTTCTTTTTGATAAATCCTTGCTGACTGGCAATTATATTTATCTCTAGCTATTTCTTTGGGAAAATGTTCTTCTCTATAGTGGTAACAATTGTTCTTTACTTTTGATTAAACTACCTTCACTTTCACTGCTAATTTAGTGCAAGTGATGTTTTGTAACTACCTCCTTCAATTGAATTTGACTTCTGGTGAACATATGATACTTTTATTGTTTGAAACAATTTTGAAGTGTTTTGCCATTGCCATTTTTTTCAGTTGGCCAGTCTAGCCTACATATCTGAGGTTTCTTTTTGGTGTACTATCTAAACATTAATCAGAACCAATCTTACTTAGCTTTGTTTGAGATCAGGCATCAACCAATAATGTTAACTTTGTAACTTAACATTAGTGAAGCTTTTGCTTATAATTAATAATTTGGAAGGAGAGTATTTGATGGATGAACAGATGAGATAATAATACATGTCTGAGCTAAAAGGTTTTGCAAACTTGTTCAATTGTTCAGCAAACTTCATACATTTCTAGCTTTGAACTATCGTGGAGAAACAATATCCATCTGAAGGGCTACCAATCAGGATTAATAGTTTAATATCTATTAATTTCTATTTCACTTGCCTTCACTACATTCTTCTTGTCTAGGAGTAACTACTGTCATCACACCTTCAATAACCAGTAAAATTAGTTACACCTGAAAGTGTTTATTTTTCTGGAATGACAAATGCACTTGGCAGGAAGACATAACCTTGTTTCCTAGCACCTGTAATAAGACAGGTTGCAAAATATTATTATGTAGTTATATCAACCCTATAACTTATGGTTAAGGGGGGAAAATAATCATTTAACTGGATGATTCATGCACAACATAATGAGAAATTAAACTTGGTCTGCCTTTATGCTGTTAAATAACACTATCAAGTAACATGTTTCATGTAATGCACTAAACCACCCTCTGGGCTGCACTAGATATCCTGGTGCTAATAGACAGGGGGGAAATGAAAAACAAATGCAAATAGCATCAGCTGGGGAGGGGGGATGACACCTGGATAATTATTAGGATCCCAGATGACACAAGGGAGGAATTTAACCTTCTCTACTTGATACCTTCAAGTCAGAAGGAAATAATTTGGCTGAAGGTTTATTTGCATTGGAGAAAAGCCATTATTGGTGTTAAGAAAATGCAGATAATTTTTACAAATTCTTTGCCAAAAGACTATGGCAATTAGCTTCCATGACTAGCTCCATGGCTCCTTAAGAGAAAGAAATTGCTGGAAACATCTGGAGAAGTTGGAGGATTTACTCGTTTTTTTCTCCTCTGCTCACAAATTTGACATAAAATGTTTATCAAATTTGTATGGCTCCCCAACTCATTCAGGGTGACACTGGACAGCGTGTATCAATGAAAAGGCACAATTGTTTGCTATTGGCTGGTTTTGCCAAAAACTGAATGTAAATGTTGTAAAATGCAATCACATGATTGCGGATACTGTAAAAGGATGTACTGTAAATGCAGGCCAGTTGCCAGTTGCAGTCACATAATTGTGGTGGGAGGGACCAGCCTCAGAACTTTAGAGCAGGGTCAAAGTATTCCTGGGGAGGTCCATTGTGACTTTGAACAGTTGCTAAGTGACCAGTCATAAATCAAGGACTACCTGTAATTACAGTCCAGCAATCAATCATACCAAAAGAAAAATCTTAAGAGGGACAATCAGCATAGTTTCTGGAACAGTAACTCTTAACTCACTAGCCTTTTCACTTTCTGTGTTATACATATTTACTGGGAATTAGTTTATGGAACTCAAGTGGGATTTCTTTTTTATGCCATTAGAGTTCTTAAACAGTGACAAGCCTGTGGGTAAAAAGAGATTTAGTGTTAACTGATCAAGAAATGGAATTTGAACACTGAATTATAACAGATAATTCAGTTAAAATATTGACCTACAACCTGATTAACATATTAAGCTAAGCCATAGTATGAATTTTTAGTCTTGGTTGAATGCAATATAAACTTTATAACTTAAGAGTTATATTTGAAACTAACCAATTTAGTGTATTCCACAAACCATTTGTCATGTGAATACTAAAACAGGAAAAATCTATGTTTTAGAATAGTTAAGAAATGAATCTATCAGTCTTTCAGATATGGCTTTGCTTCTGCACTTGGGGATCAGACTCCAGTGGAAAGCCTGTTCAGTGGTAGCACTGAATGTTATAAAGGAAATGTAACTCTGCCATTGATTTATGCTTTTTAACATGCTTTATATGTCATTGTTTTTATTTGCATTTTGTTAATTGCTTGAGTGTTACTTTTAACCATTGAGCCACACAGTTACACATGTGAGATAGGCAGTATAATAAATTGAATAAATACATATATACATATTGTAGTTTTGATAATGAACCTCTAGTTGAGTAACAATGCAAAAAGAAGCAACCAAAACTGAAACTGGAAGGATACCCCTGTGAACAAATAAAAACATTTAGAAAAATAGGGCAATTACAGAATGTATTAGGCAGATATTACATAAGATAGATTTTCTAGAAGAAATCTGATTGGATAGCTATCTAGGCATTTAAGACATTACCAAGAACTGCACTTGGGATTCATTGTGGGAAAAGAGCTATGTTAATCAGGAAGAGTAGCATTTGATTAAAAGCTGCAACTTTTCACTAGCTGCAACCCACTAGATTGTGTGAGATTTAAATCAGAATGCTGCAGTGTGAAGAAAGGAGAAGAGGTTGATTATAAGATGCAGGTCACATATGAGATAGATTACAAGTGCTTTATCAGTGAATTGTTGTAATGTGTTTTGTATTACTTGGAGGACACAAAGAGAATGAATTGATGGCAAAAGCCATGGAAAGTTAACCAGAACTGTATTCTTACTACTGGGTCTAACATGATACTTTATGCATATAAGAGTTATCTTCACCATGCCAGATTGCCAGCTTTTAAGTGAACAGTGGTCATATTTAATTATAATAAATATTTAACTAGAATTTTGCATAATTTTGGAGATTTGAGAAAATGTTCACATAATATTTCATGTTTTCTATGTTGTTGTTTTTGCTTTATTCAGTCAACTAGACTACTACATCAATGGCACTTCCATAGCAAATAAGTAGTGCCCTGACTTTACAAATGAAAACTTACTATGCAGCATGTAGAATGATTGAAGCTGTATAATGAGTAAAAACAAAGTTACATTCAACCTGACTCTTAACTATTTACAGTACAGATATACATGCTGGTTATGACTGGAATAATACATTGAGCTCAAGAATAAATTTTGCAATAGAAGCTAATTTAGTGGTAGCTTCACTAAACTACTTACTTAGTATGAATTTAATTATAAAATTACACTTTTCAAACTACCGTAGCCTTGTATGTTAATGTCCATCTAAAGTAGCATTCTCCAAAGCACCTGAAGGCAGGACAAGAAGCAATGGATAGAAACTAATCAAGGAGAGCACCAACCTAGAACTAAAGAAAAATTTCTTGACACTTAAAACAATCAGTGGAATGACTTGCCTCTAGAAGTTGTGGGTGCTCCAACACTGGAGCCTTTTAAGAAGAGACTGGACAACCACTTGTTTGAAATGGTATAGGGTTTCCTGCTTAACCAGGGGGCTGGATTAGAAAATCTCTAAGATCCCTTCCAACTCTGTCATTCTGTTATTCTGCATATCACTTCCAATGTTGGGACTAAACAGATGCCTTTAGGAAGTTTAAAATGTAGTTGTTGTTCCCACTATTCCATCTCTAAAAACAGGCATCAGTACTGCCTCTAATCATTGAGGTTCCATACAGGTATTCTGATTATCCTCCATGAATTATTCATTCACATCTAAATTATAAGAAAGCGTCATATTCTGTTTGATTGTCAAATAGTCATTAACTGTCTTTATGTAAATATGTATATTTAAAGCCATGCATGTTAAGTAAATCAGGTGAGTCTAATTTACATCTTCTTGGCATTCTCCTAGAAGTGACCATAGCTGATTTTCCAGGAGAAAATTACACGTCTGTTTTTAATTAAAAGTAGAAAAACAAGCCTCTCTTTCTCCCAGCCTGCCAACTCTACCTTGTTGATTTCACAGGCATAGATTTTCAATGGAGCATTAATAAAGCTATTTTCATAGATTTATGTTCCATAACCCTCCTTGCCCTAAAGATTTTTTAGGATGTGTCACATCAAGGAAAGAGGACCATCTTACTCTTGCCTGGACATCAGTTTATTTATGACAGAGAAGGCCACAAGTTCAACCTTGTATTCTTAACAGGGCTAAGCAAACAATTTCTGATCACTTTCTAAGCCATTCTAAACAGACCAAAAGCCTGGTACCCTAATTCTCAACCATTACCAGAGTTCAAGCTTGGGCTGTGATTTGTCTCTATTCCCCAATCTCATTTTAGCACTGATTTTCAGGGATATATGAAATATAACAAAATGGGGCATTAGTATGATGACTCTTCATATGGGATTAAACTCTTATCCCCAAAGACTTTTTGAGTAAAATATATTGATACACTTTTCAAAAGTCAAACTTATTTATTTCTTGCCCAGGAAGAAGAAGGGGGCAAGTACGTAATGCATCAGTAAAGGCCTGCCGGTGAAGGGTAGGATAGGAAGTGAATTTGAATCGATAAACCTGCTCATTCAAGGAAAAACAAAGCAGCCTGAATGAAACCAGGTGCAAAGTAGTTGAAATGGTTTGATTCCCTTTGGAGTTTTTGCTTTTTAATTAAAGGAAGAATGGAGTTAGGGCAGATGCATGTGTGTGCTATTTCAAAGAACAGATAAAAGATTATAATCAAATAGTTTAGTGTTTGAAATGGATTGCTAGTAGTGTCATGACTGATAAAGTGTAATCTCTAAGGCTGTTTTACTCTAATTAGCTCATAAGCTTATCCTTGATACCTGAAGAACTGTAATCAGGGTGTTCCTTTTTGCCTTAATTAACAACCTTGCTGAATTGCTATGTTTACTCTTTCATTCTGTTGCCTGCCATTTCTCTTACTTTATTTTAAAACAAAATGCTATGTATTTTTAAAGGAACACTTTACCTAAAGCAGAGTTTATGGCATTCACTCTATAAATCAGAGATTTGTCAAGCCCTGGTCTCCATTCCATCTTTAAAGACTCTGGCTCCAGGAGCTAGTCATCTAGCAATCAACTGATTGAGGGACTTCTTGAGAAGATAGAAAGAAGTCATTAGATTTCCATTGCCAAATGACAACCAGAGCTCAATGATATGAATCGGAGTCATTAAAAAGAAGGAGGAAGCATAAAGCTATCTATTTTCTCTAGTGACAATAATGGGAAAGATAAAGAAAATTGTATTGTTTCTTTCCTTTTCTCACTGACCTTGGTAAAGATATAGAGGGAAAAGAGGGTCAGAAAGAATTAGATCAATATCTAAGAGAACAGAGGCATAAGCAACCTGACCCTATAGAAATTTATGACTACATTTTCTATATAGGAGCTGAATGGGTGCTCTTAGACAAAGTCTCTTAAGAGATAACAAAGGCCAGTTGGTAGCCATAAATAGGTTTCAGCGCAAGAAAACAGCAGTGAATCACCTTTTGTCCTTCTAAGCCCATGTTTTGTTGTTTGCTACAACTGGGCCTAAAAGAGGAAGAGGGCTGACTTATTTCTACATTCTATCCCATAATTGGATGAGTTGATGAGAAACAGGAATTCATTGAAGAGCGAATGTTTGTGCCTTTATCTTATGCTTAGTTTATACATGTGAGAATACATTTATGTCTCACATCATAAAAATGCAGTTTTACATCATAAATATGCTTATGTTCCCCATATCATAGAAACATCTTAAGACTCCATTGTCTTGCTTCTGGGGAAATAAACTATAGTCAAGCACTGATGCCTTTTAAAATTCTGACCATACAAGTTAGTTTGATTTATATTAATAGAAATCAGTGATTTGTATTTTTAGTGTAGTTTGTTAACCACATTCAGAATTAGAATCACAATCAAAGTCCTTATCCTTCTATTTTGAAGAGAGGGCCCATCCACAATTAGTTTCAGAAGATGGAAGAAAAGGTATGTGTGTGTGTGTGTATGTACATATACATATACATATACATATATATATATATATATATCCAGTGAAGATCTTGAAAGGCAGAAGTACCACTTAGACACTTAGAAATGGCAGCTAAGGAGAAAATGTGGGGATCGTTGAACTGCCTCAGATATAATCATTCTCATTTGATAACTTGAAATTGGCATAGTCCTCACATAGAAATTATTGTTCATCCTTAGTGGCTGACTGCATCTGTTCATTTCCAAACATCCCTCAAAACAATCATATATTGCACATATATGTACGTCCCCAGTGGAAACTTACCACATCAAAGAAAGGGACATATTTGCATCATCCGTAAATTCTGTTCTGTTCCACCCTTAGTTCTGCTGGGCCTTCCCATAGTTTAACACCAAAATCCTGAGATATGTTTGCTTTAATTAACTTTTCCCATAAAACTTTTTATTCTTCTCCAATTTTTTTTTCTATTTTTGCCTTGCTTTATCAAATTATATGCCATAAAATATATGCATAATTGTGACTTTACCTTTTATTGTAGCATTTTGACTATTAATATTAGCATTTATTAATAATGCTAATTATTAGTAAATACTAATGTTGAAGCTGTCTAAATAAAATAATGCAATGGGCTTGAAGGAGGTGGAGAAAATAAATTGCTGAGTATGCTACATCAGGAAACATTGATGTCACTGAATTAATGATGTTGATACTCAAAATAAATTGGTTCCTGAATTCACTTCAGTATGGTTGATTTTCAAATGTATAGTGTGCATACTAATTTTTATGAGAGCTTTAACATTCCTTTAACTCAAAATGTTTAAAATCAGTTAATTCATGTTTTCCAGATTCTACATGATTAAGAATTCAGAAGTTCAATAGAAGAGAACATTTGTAACTCAGGGTTGAACTATGTGTCCTTGGTGCTCTGAGCTTGGTATATATCCATGACCTATTATAATTCAGAATCATAATCCTGACATTAAAAAATACTTTTCAAATTGACTTGCATAATATATGATGTAAAAATATGGAGAGGCAGGATAATTCTCTAAGTTAAAGGGATTTATTTAGTCATTGTTTAACTCAGTTGAATTCTGTACTCACTTTCATGGAAGATTTCTAGCCCTCTGGGAGTTAACAGAGCTCAGAAAAGATGCTTGGACTGTTTAATGACAGAAAAGCCTATACTTACGCTGACAATCTGCTAACAGTGAAATAAAAATTACATCAAGGACCAACAAGACTGAGAAGTCCACAGAGCAATAAGCAGTTCAAGCTAAAAGTCCTCTAAAATGAATCACTGTTAAAATTATCCAATTTGGGAATTCAATAAACAGTGCAAATGAATTCACTGTTGTCTAGACTGCAAAAATATAGCCATCTAGATTAAATGAGTGCTCACTGAAATAAAAATGTTATCTTTCTCTCTTTAAGCTATAATCTCTTATTGGAACATTCAATCAATTAGCATTGCTGTTGTCAAAACTTGCTCTAAACAAAAGATGAGAGAGGCTGCCTGGGGGGAAATCTTAATGGCTAGCCAATTCTGAGCCATGTATGTTAAGGTGGGGAGCTCACCCCTTCAAGAAATGTCATGTTTTACTACAGTGCAGTGCAGAGCTAGTGTCAGGGGAAGAGGCCCCTTATCTGCCGCTAGTCATCGCTGCAGCACTAATAGAATGTCAGCTAATCCTCAAGAGGAAGAAAAAAATAGTTTCATGCCTAGAGCAAAAAGAGTCAATTTTCAGTTTAGACACTCTCCCCTTCCTCCTTTACTTTCAAAAATAGAGGATTAGCAAATCTTTTAAAAGTACAGAGGCTGTTGGAAAACCACAGTGGGATGAGCACATCAAGAGCCAAAAGCTACAGCTGCCATTAAGAGGAATTAGAGGTATGTCACTGTCAGTTGGATTGTGGCCTCCGATTTTTTTTGCAGCAGACTCCCTCCTCTGACTGGCATTTTCTAGCCAATCAAATTTATGAGGTGCCAGAAAATATACCTGTTCCAAAGTTAGCAGCTATGGGCAGTGCATTTTTGATGATGAGCTTGTGCAACTCTAAGGAGAGGTGGACACTAGAGTTATATTGTCATCTTTACCCAACTGCTTCTATTTATTCAAATATTGGGTGCAAGAGGGGAAGCATGTTAATAAGATGGAATATATTAATAAGAGTAATATATTAAAATATTAGACTTTGGATTAATGCAAAAATCTGAATTGGTCAATTAAGACTTTGCATTAAAAAAATACACTTCATTTATCTCTTTAATGCTTTGAAAAGATAAAAGGAAAAGCACACTGATGAAATCTTATAAGTTGAGGGAGGGGTTGTAATTTTTGTTTCATTTAAAGTAAAATTAGCTGTTTTTTTCCATTCTCAGTGAACAATTGATAAGTCCTATACAAACATCTCATAATATCCTTTCACCCAGTTTTGAAAACAAAAAACTACTACATTTTTTTAAAAATGTATTTGATTCTTCAACTCTTCTTCTAGCAATTCTTTATGTGTAGCTAATTAAAATTGTGGATCGAATTATAGGTAGTCCTTGACTTACAACAGTTCATTTAGTGACTATTCAAAGTTACAACAGCATTGAAAAAAGTGACTTATGACCTTTTTTCACAGCTACAATCTTCGCAGCATCCCCATGATCATGTGATCAAAATTCAGATGCTTGGCAACTGGTTCATATTTATGATCATTGCAGTGTCCTGGGGTCATGTGATCACCTTTTGCAACCTTCTGACAAGCAAAGTCAATGGGGAAGCCAGATTCACTTAACAATTGTGTTACTAATTTATCAGCTGCAATGATTCACTTAAAAATGTGGCAAGAAATGTCGTAAAATGGGGCAGAATTCACTTAACAAATGTCTCACTTAACAACAGAAATGTTGGGCTCAATTGTGGTTCAGGATTACCTGTATAGGTTGAAATTGACTAAAAAAGGTCAGTTATTCAGAGTAATTAATTTGGGATAAAAGCTCCATTTAGACAACTGCAAAGAGAGAATGGAGTGCAATTGTCAATCTGTTTTCACTCCTTATTAAAGAGAGGTGGGTTTGTTCCTGTATGCACAACTTCATTCTTGACCCAGTTTGAAGCCTTTTGGTCAAAGATCTGAACTAGATTTTAGGAAAGGCTATCATTCAAAGTTAAGAAAATTGGATAAGGCTTCCATACCAGTATTGCTGGGCTTGCTGTGTGGAAGAAAAGAAAGGAAGGATAGAGCAGAAAACACAAGAGTTACCATATTAAGAGATCAAGCAATTGGAACCAGCAATTGTGAAGGGAAAGAAAAGAATTACAGAGGCAAAGTCAGAAGCCTTCAGAACAAAGATAAAAAGAAAGCCATAGTTACAATAAATTTCAATACAAAGACTTTTAAATCAAGATTCCTTTAGTCATTATATTAAGCAAAATAATCTTTATTTGTTTAATGTTTTTGTTGCTTTGTGGATATTTTGTAAATTTTTAACCTAGTGAGGCAAACTATCCAGTGCATATTGGACCCTATGCTAGCTTTTCTTCAAACTTTAGGAAATGGAGTTGCAATTTGAGATTGATCTGTTGCCCCAAATCCAGCCCTGGTAAAAGTCTTGCCAAAGGCAAAAATAAAAACAAGGTCTTAACCTAGATATACCCGGCCTTCAGTTCAATAGAAACATTATTTATAAAATTAATGAATAATTTTGATATGTCAGATTAGATGTCTTTAAATTAATCCAGCAATCTGATGATCTATTGTGCACAAAGGGCATAAGGGTTTTATTAAAGCAACCTGATAATTTGGTGGTGATACTCAGAAATCAGCCTTTATTAAAGGCTTAATAGAGTTTCTGGGGTATTTTTCCCTTATGGATGGAGATTAAATATGCACTATAAATATGAAATCAGACAACAATACTCCCTAGACCCCTAATTGTCACAACAGCATCATAATCACTAGAGTTCCTGGGAAGTGTAATGTGTTCCAAATCTCATGATTTTGTATGGATATCAGGTGTTGCAAGGCAGAGATTCTTCTGATCCACCCAGCCTAAGATATCTGGCTGACATCTTTTTCAGCAATTTCTACTATTGCTGTAAAAGTGTTTTATCTCTGAAGCAAGCAACCCTTTCACAGCCGGGGAAAGAAATAATTCCACATTTATTTATTCATCTTTTTGTTGCTGGCCAAAATCTGGGGGGAGGGGAAGAGAGAAATGACAGATGCTGCTGCTAAAGAAGTTATAGTTTAGAAATGGGGTTCATTTTGGGGATGGGAAAGAGAGAATGGATTATTCCATTTAAAAAGCTGAAGATGTTCTTGAATCAAGCAGTAGGGCCTGGATACAAGACCCTTTGGCAGATGAACAATGGCAGGAAATGCACTACCAATGTTCGATGGCACAATTGTGGGAAACTCCAGGAGAGGGTGCAAAAAAAGAGTTGGTGGTACATGTTTTCTGCAAGATGTGGTTTGCCCATCCCTACTTTATCTAAATATAATATACTTATATGTTGCACAATTCTCATGACTCTCTTTAGCAAAACATAAGGACTCCCATTGAGCTTCCCTGTCTCCCTAAAAAGCAGTCATTAATCCAGATAAATAATTGCCTAATAGATCAGTCAGAAAAATTGAGGCTTTTTGTTACTGATTTATCTCCTAATTGGAGTGGGGAGACACACACAGCACAATACATTACTTTCCAAATGTACACAGCGGCTAATATAAAGATTATGTTCCAGAGCATCACAGAATGGAGATAATTCCTTTGTATCCACTGATAAAATTCTGCAAGCATAATCTTTTATTGTCAAAAACAAAATATACTCATACTAGAATGTTGTAATGTCTCTTTCCTTTATGTCAGTTCCTGTGCTTAATTTTCCTGAATGCAGCTTGTGGTTTGAAGCCAATTACTTTACTTCTGAGTCAGTACAATCTCAGTAATAGTCACAGAGATATTTAACAATTTGAAAACATGTCACCATTTTAAAGTCTAATTGATTGCAATGGGACAGATTTTTAACAGAGGATAATTATCTTTTAATCATCACAATGAATTTAATAGGACTTGCAAACCTAGCAGATGAAATTCATTTTGCCAAGTTCAAACATTAAGAATATTAAGAACCAAGATAATAGCCTAACAGAGATACTGATTAGAGAGCAGGGATGTCAAACTTGATTTCATTGTGGGCTGCATCAGAGTTGTGTTTGACCTAGGAGGGCCGGGGGGGCATGGCCAGTTCAATGTCGCTCATCGAGGCTCCGTTTTCGGCCACAACGGTCTCCTGCAGCCCTCTGCCAGAAAAAATGGAGCTCGTGATATTTTAAATGATATTTTAAATCACTTCAGATATGTAATATGTGATTCTCTCCTGCTAAAAATAGTTAACCTTTTTTTTATAAAAGAATACTCTCCCAGCCCAAGATTGTCACATGTAGTGAACCCCGTAGTCCTATTATATCAGGGGTGTCAAACTGGCAGCCCAGGGGCCGGATGCATCACATGCCAGCCATGCCCACCCCAGCTCCGCAAAGTGGAAATGCATCACAAAATGTCATGTGACGGGAACGTGACGCTGCTAGTTTGACATCTGTGCACTATATATTAGAAGTTCAGCTTCTCTCTAGTCAAGGTCTCAGCATCCTTTCCTCCTTCTGTGTTATGTCTTTCAAATTATAAACCTGAGAGGTAGGGACTATAGATATTAAGCAAAGATATTAAAATATGATTTAAATATATAAAGCATAACAACAGTAGCCTCATCCCTACTTATCTTTCTCCAATTACTCTGAACAGTGGATAAGGTATATTTCCATCCTGTATCACTACTAAATGGGGTCCCACCCATTTCTAAAAGGACCATTAATAAAATGTTATTATTGTACTAACAAACAAACACTTTTGGTCAATCTAAATGAAAGCTGAAGTATACAGCAAAGTCGTTAGATGCAAAGTCGTGTCCGACCCATCGCGACCCCATGGACAACGTTCCTCCAGGCCTTCCTGTCCTCCACCATCCCCCGG
>JANHJO010001409.1:24521-43376 GCA_032468235.1 Pseudoxyrhopus heterurus | reverse complement strand
GGTGACCACTTAAATTTAGCATAGGACAAGGGCCAATCTTGTTTTCCATCAAAAACAAATCTACATTGGTTGAGCAGCTTTTTTGTAATAAATGAGATTCCAAGACTACTGAATCTCAGGGTCAAAAAAATATAAGACTAAGAAATCTTCTGAAAATCTATTTTTAACATTTAGCCCCTAATTTATGAAACTATTTTTTTGAAAAAGCTCTTGGTGAAAACAGGCTGAATTTCTCCTATTTTTTTCTATACACGTTTTAATATATTCACAATGTCTTGTTTTAACAAGGAATTATAAAGATAACTGCTAAAATGACAGCAGATTCTCTGATTTTAAAGGGGTTCTATTAATTAAAAAATGACCCTATCATGAGAGAAGAATTGAGAATGACTTTTTATAATTGCATGGATTTATTTTCCTCTATAAAATCATGGAGGAATCAGCTGTCTTTGGGTAAGTTGCCCATCGTGCATTAACAGCACAACTATTTAGAAATGTGGAAATTTGTTTTAGAAAAAAAAAAGTAAAGAGGAAAAATAACAGGGAAAGAGAAAGGGAAGAAAAAGAACATGAGAAGGAGCAAAAACAATAAAGAAGTGTAGGTATTTGCACATGATAAACCCTTGGCAACTCTAAATGCTTCCTCCCTTCCTCCCTCTTTCTTTTTTCTTTTTCTTAAGGTGTGTAAAGAAAATGAATTACCTCAGTGCTGACACTTATTATGCCAAGATTTAGCCTGGAGGAGATTTTTACTGCTAAATTATAAACTTCAGCAACTGTAGATTATAATGGATAATAGACTGAGAGATGTTTCACTGTAGCAGTTCTGACAGGATATCCATGACTGACCTGGCCTATAAATACTCATTAAATAAATAAAACATATACAAAAGGAAAACAGTGTATTATCTTATACAACAAGCTGCATTACAGGTTGTGCTGATTTATAAAAGGAGCTTTGTTATTAAGATGGGCTTAATATGACTAGAAGGAAAGACTACCAGTGAGATTCAGGTAAGCCACTGAGATCCCAGGTAGCCTGCTGACACCATCTTGTTTCCTGGGTTAACATTAACGCTCCCTGGCCTCTCTTTGGACCCTGTTTTCCATATTATGTTTAAAAAATGAATCCAAGGAAAGTGATTCAACTCAGATGGAGCAGGGTGGGGAGGCTTGCATTCCAATTCCAACTTTTTCTTTTATTCTTTTATTTCTTTTATTTATGAATTGTTTTGTTATAAAATAATTATTTTTCCAGTCGAACCAATTAGAATGGTCAAGCAACAGATAAAAGATAAATAAAAGCACACAGGAGCAACGTATCCTGGTTGTAAACAAAACAACTAATGAAATAAAATTAGGAAAAGAGAAATCATTTGCCAATCCAATAATACAATTTAAGGGGGGGGGGAAGTCTGACAGGTATGTGAAACAGAAATGTTTCCAGTTTTAGATCTTCAATACAGAGACTAGAAAAACTGACTAACTGGCAGTTCTAGATAAATAATATTTACAGTACTCATACTGACATCTAAACATTCTTGGTTTCATGCCTGTCCAATAGTTTAATTCTGTTTTATCCAAATGTGCAATCCTGATATTTTGTATACGTTCCAAGTTATTCCTGCAGCCAGTAATCTATATCACCATATCTTCCAGATATTGTTGCAAAAGTTTATCTATCTATCTCCCATCATCATGAATTTCATTCTTCTGAATTTGAGTTCTTTTAAGTCTGTCAGCCAAATATTCAGAAGCATTATGAAACCTGAATTCTCTTTCCAAAGCATAGAAGACATCTCTATGCTAACATATATGTAGTCACTATCATGTTTTAGTCAATTTGTTAAAAATTCAAATGTGGATTATGTTACCAGCAGTACCATTTGCAGGCTTTAGGAGCAGTTATATCAATCTTTGTTTTATCACTTGGAGTAAAAAGCTAAAATATTCTTCTAGAAAACTAAAAGAAATGAGTTCCCTCTATTGACAGAGGGATTTTTCTCAGAGGAATAGAGGCAGTACAGAAGGTGATAGGAGGAGGAAAAATCTTGGATGCAGAAGCAGAATTCTGCTTATTCAGCACTGGCTAGGAAAAAAAATCATGTAATGAATATTAATTGCATTTTTTATTTAATAAACTAAAACTACTTGTAAAAGAAAATAATGTTTCACTCTTTATGTACTTACTTGTTTTATATGTAACCTAAATAATTATAATTCTACATAGAAAATTCATCTTATTAAATATAACCAAGACAATTTAAAAATCACAGTTTAGCAAATAAAAATAATAATGTATATCAACACTTTTATAAAACATACAAAAATAAAAACATATTTTCAGGCAGCAGATAACACATCTCAAACATGTTTCCTACATGTATAATGGGACTATTGAAAATAGGATAATGCAAGGTGGAAAATGCTAGATTTTAAAACTTTGTGACTTCTGAAAGAATAGCAAAAGTACATACTTTTGAGCAGTATATCAGTGAATCTTTTTAGGAGGGCAATTTGTAAAGAGGGACTACTGCTAATAAGACCCTTTTTAGACAGCCAACTATTATATCTTCCTACAGAGGATCCTTGGACAAGAGACTGCATAACAAAATTGGGTATCGGTCAATACGTATTAGAAGACACAGCAAGAATTATTTATTCCCAGAAGTTTCTTTCATTCAAAATTGTTGCCAAAATCTTCACTGATCAGTGGGGTAAGGGAAGGAAATAGAGCCAAATATTAGGTGAAAGGGCAGTACATGCTTTTAACTATGAAATGCACTATCAATAGGTCCAGTTTTTAAAAAGAGGCAGAGTCCACTTATTCATTCAATTTCAGCTCACTTATGAAGAACATTCACTTCACAACTAAAGTCCTGAATTCTGCATACAAAGTAACTACTGTTCTAGAAATGTGAATTGCTGCTGGACTAGCTATATACTGTATGTCATCAGCAGCAATTTCTTTGTACCCAAAAAATATCCTGTAATTCAAGTTAATAACACTACAGCAATAATGCATACAAATTAACATTAACTGTTGTTAATGCTGTGTTTATTAAGTCATCCTGTTATTTTCAGTTTAAAGAGCCTTTTAATCTTCCAATTTCATTTTAAATGTTCCATCTCTTTTGTGATGCAATGCTTTAACCAGTTTTAGCTCTGCTTTTAATTTCTTTCTCATCTGTAGCTGTTTTAATGTATTGTATCTTGATCTTTCTTTTTAGCTACTGAAGGATAACTAACACATTCCTAAATAAATAAACTGTTATTTAAAACAGAAAAAGTGAGTCTTGCCTATCTCCGAATATGAACTGATACCTTGGGCTATCATGGATCCTTGCAGGATTAGTTATGAGTACACTTGAGGCTAAGCAGGAAACTTAACCCTGATAAAGTGGAGAATTTCCAGAACAGTAATTAGTTGTCCAGTTAAGGTATTGTGAAACCAAATCAGACCTCAAAGAAAGTTTTATTTTACTTCCAGCAAATGTTGAAATAAGATTGCTGCTTAAAATTAGAATTAATTAAAATTAGATAGAAAACAAATGTTTTTCATTCTTAATTATAGAACTATTCATGATATGGTATATTTTGATCAATACTCTTGACTCTGTTTGTATGTAAGTAACCCTAATTATAAATAAACTTTCATTCTTGGAATCCACAAGTTACAATTGTTCATTCTTGATGTTTCCAAAAAGACGTACGCTGTTTATTTTAAAAATATGTGAAAGGGTATATGCCTAATTGCTTCTTGGAATAGAAAGTTTATTTTGTGGTTTTAGCATACATTTTAAAAAACACAGTTTACACATTTAAGGGTTATGAGTAATTTTTAAAACATGATTGTGATAAACCCCCCAGTATACTCCCCATGGAACATTTAGTAGAAAACAAACTTTATGAGACGATGAAAGAAAAGCTGAGTATATTGCTAAGAATTGCTCTCTTGTTTTTTGTATTTCTCTCTCTCTCTCTCTCTCTCTCTCTCTCTCTCTCTCTCTCTCTCTCTCTCTCTCTCTCTCTCTCTCTCTCTCTCTGTGTGTGTGTGTGTTTCATAGTTAACATTCACAAATCAGAAGATTTCAAACATTATCATACTGTGGATCTTGTCAGTAAAAAGAAAAACCCCAGATCCCTGTTCAAGAGGTAATGTTCTAATGATAGAAAACTAGTGTTCTAGTGTTGGTTATTGAGAAGAAGAGAGGTGCTTCTTAGTTTCTAACAGAATCCTAAGTTTTAAAAGCCTGTCTTAGATGTTATTTGACATGTATGAAAGCATAATCATCATCATCATCAAGGCACCTAATACCCCAGACTTAACAACTGCTGATAAGAAAGACAATTCTGGATAGTGCAGTACTTGAAGACAGTAGAAGAGAAAAGAAAGAACTGGAGAAAATCCCAAATAAAAAGACCTGCAAATAGAAGTAGAACAACTATGAAAAAGAAAGCAAAGATAGTACCAATAGAGATAGATGCCTTGGGTGCAATCCCTGAACATATGGAGCACCACTTGAATACCACCACCATTGACAAAATCACAGTCAGTCAATTGCAAAAGGCAGCTTTATTTGGAAGAGCTTACATTCCTCTGATGATACTTTTAACTCCACCAAACAACATCATCTACCTATTTATCCCAGATCCTTGGGGAGGACTTCATAGGTGGATAAAAATGAAAAATTCAGTCTAAAAATCGGTTGAGTGTGCGACAAACCATCATAATAAATTATATGCCACCCAACTCCCAGAGAGTCCAACAGTTCTAAGGTCTCATAAATTTTCCACCTTCTATTATACGGCTCTTGATCTCTTCCCATAATTAACTTTAATTCAGATATCAAGATAGCCTTCTCCAAACAGACACAATATATAACTCATCTGGCCAAATCCAGATCTTATTTGTCCAGTACAACTATGCCAACAAGGTATGGCAACTATTGATTTACTCCACTTAAAGTGGATTTATGTCTTTTCAAAATGAAATGAGATGCCTTCTCAAATGACAAACGGACACACTAAATCCCAAAAATCTGTGAGTAATTTGCTACATTGGAAGCTTCAGTTATTTGAGAGATGAAAATGTTTGCTATATAATAACCCACAAGTTTTTATATGGAATCCTTGCCTTAGAATCAAGAGATTCATTTTAATGTAAACAACCTTTTTTTAAAAAAAAATGACGTGTGGCCAAAGTCTATTTTTTTCTATTTCTACTATTTTATTTCTAAATCTATTAAATCTAAATCCTAATTTTGTTACACTGGTCATTATTATTTTTGTACTGACACTACTACAAAGGGTTAGTTTAAAAAAACACTTTTTGTTGAATTGGTTTCTTAAAAAAAACACTTTTTGTTGAATGAATTGGTTTCTTCTGGTAAGACTAAGTAAATTAGGTTATAGTTTCAGACCAGATTATTTATTTATTTATTTATTGTATTTATATACCGCCCAAATCCCAGAGGAGTTGGGCGGCATATTACCAAATATAGTAGTTGATCATATTTATAGATGACCTCTGGTGGACTTTGGATAGGAGTAATGCCTGGAAACGTTTGATACCATCAAACATGATATCCTTCTGAATCAATTGATGTGTTTAGGAGTTGGGGCACATTTCTTCAGTGATTCTCTTCCTCCCTCTGAAGCAAGTTCCAGTTGGTGTGATGAGTAAGGAGGGGTTGAGCACTACACCTCTGCTTTGCTGGGTGCTACAGAGCTAGAATCTATCCCCACTCCTGTTTAAAGTATATATGAAACTGCTAAGCAAGGTCATCAGTTATCAAGGGATTAGGTACCATAAAATTTTTAATGATAGCCAGTTGCATATTTCTGACTTTGGCCATCCAAATGATGCCATCAGGATGCTTTCCCTGGGCTTGGAGGCTGAACAGGTCCATATGAAGAAATCAGACTTCAGCTTAATAAGATTGAGTAGTTATGGGTTTTAGGGTCCTTGCATCAAGTGATCTTCCAGAATTAATATTGCATGGGTGACATTCTCCCAGACAGAGTTGGTAGGCAATCTGAAATTCCTCATGAACTTATGGTTCTTGTTCAAGGAGTAAGTGGCAGGCATTGTCAAGACAGAATATTCTTGCGCAAATAATATTGTACACCAGTTGCACCCATTCCTATATCTGGAGACATTTCTCATAGTCACTCAAGCCCTAGCTATCTCCCATTTGACTATTGCAACATTCTGTACATGGGGCTGCCCTTGAAGAGCAGAATGCATAATACTGTATTGAGTGCTTTGTAGTATGCCTATGTAACACCATTGTTGCATGAACTGCATAGTAGACTTCTGGATACAATTCTTCTAGTAGACAATTCTTCTAATAGACTTCTGGATACATTCAAACAATTAAATACTTTTAACCCCTACATAGAATGAGACAAGGTCACCTGCAGAACTGCCTAATTGCCTAGTGCTTCTATGTGTCTCATCTGATCTGACAGAGAGGGCATTCTATGGATCTCTTAAGTGAAGCAGTGTTCAATTGGCAATCTTAGGAAATATGCCTAAAACCTGGTTTTTCCCTTAGGCAGTGGGACTGAGATGTTATCATCAAATATACTTGTGAATAAGCTGAGAATTTTGGGTGCCAAAGACACGTCTCAAAATGGATTCAGCTTATCTATGGATGGGCTTTCCAGAACTATATAGGACAACATCATTTTTAAGGTACCCATTTATCCCGTATTTACTTACATATAAGCCCATACACAGATAAGCAGAGCCTCAAATTTTTTAAATACCATTAATATATATATCAGCTTATCCATGGATGACACATTTTGATGGTATTTTGATTAAAAATATCTCACCTACCCTCACACTATTTTTCTTCTGGAATAAATATACCTATTTTGCACTTTTATATAAAATTAAAAGTTTCAATTAAAATTTATTTTTATCAAGGAATCATCCAAAACTTCGGTCATATATAGTCATTTTATATGACCAAATCACCTGAATGTATTTTTTTATATACAGGTCACTCATTTTTCTATTCAGCCTCTGTTCATTTCTCTCTTGTTAATTTACCACAATCATTTCCCAAGTATCCATTTCCCAGTGCATTCAAATTACTTTTATGTTTGTCCTGACATACACATTTTCATTTTCATGTAACAAAATTATTCCACCTTTGCTTCCTTTGACAAACATGCATTCCTTGTAACAGACACATAATAGTCACTACATTTCTACCAGCATTTGCACATCTTAAGGACTGTCTGTCCATTAACTCATCTTTAAACACCATTCTCCCAACAAATAGAAATTCATCTCCTTGAACTAATTACTTGCCATTTTTATTTAACCTGCAATCACCTACTGTATTGCATTTTCCTTGATGGCCACAAATATCTTGGAGATTTCTACATTAATTTTCAATGTCATATTCTTTGTTACCTCATACAATCTAACATTCATTGGAAAATATAAAGGTTCTCATCCGTCAATAACATAATAATAAACATGATGATTGTTTCCATCATCTGCAAACAAAATTACACAGAGAGTTGCCTCAAACCACAAGATAGGCATCAAATAAATTTAATACTAAATAAATAAATAATTGTCTAACACCCACCATAAGCATTTTTATACATTTATCTATAAATACAACTAACCAATGGGATGTCAAAGAAACCTGTGGGTTTTTTTCCTGCTCAGTGTTAAACATATAATTTATTCTCATGTATGCTTTACTTCCGTCCTATCTCTCTCTCTTAGATAATTAGTAATCAATCTTCTGTAACTGCTTAGTTACACAAAATTCAAACCTATTTTTACAATATATTTATTTATAGCTCTCCTTTATGTTCTCTACACATACAATTAGCTTTCTTTTCCACTTTCATGCATTTCTTAGTGACCTGCTGAAGAGCAAAAGATTGCCAGATGTAGCATAGCACCACTTCCCAATGTTTCTCACTGTCAACTCTTGTACCCTTTCAGTCAGATGCTCTCCCAGGCAGACTTAACAAATGAATCCCACTGTAGTATTTGCATTTATTCTTCCTACCTTTTTTTTTTTGTATAAGGAACAATAATGGCATCCTTCCAGTAATCAGGCATGGATGTAGCTTTCATATACACTAGATATACCCTAACTAGTCACACAGCTACTCCACAAAGAAACCAAATCCATATTTTAATATTTTTCAATTAGCCCATAGGCATAGCCTTAGTATTTTTTGAACATCTCAAAATATTCATTATTACCTTTTCAACATTTATTTTCTTGGAGGCTAATGTTCATTTCATTTCTGTTCTTTGACATATCCCTTTCATTCTCATTCGTATCTTTAAAATATTTGTTCTAGCATTCTGTCATTACAGTTTCATCTCAAATCATTCTTAATTCCAGTTACTCTGCAATAGGCCCCTTGCTTAACCCTTTTCCCCTACTTCCAGAACCATCTTTTATTTCTATCAATATTTCTCTACAATTTTGCCCCTTTCAATCTTAACCATTCCTCATTATCTTTGAATACATTCTCTGAAATTATCATTTTCTTTCTATAAACCATATACAATAAATTTATATTTTTCATTTTATAGTAATTACTCTCTTATTAGCATTTTTCCTTGTCCACAGGCTTCTTCACTTCATCATTCTTCCAAATATCCTTTTTGATGCTTATCATTAGCATAATTACATACTTTTCTGTGTATATAATATATATATTAAAAGTATAATTTTAGAACAACATTTATTTGAATTTTATCCACTGCTTTTACTCTGGGATTTTGCTTTGATTTTTATCTAAATGAATATTGATTTGGCACACCATGTATTTAATTAGTATTTATATGTTTCTGAGAAACAAAATAAGTAGTTTGAATGGAAATTAACAGCATTAAATCTTATGTCACTGAGTTTCTCTTGTTTTACTCTCTCACTAAAATCAGTGGAGCAGAAAACTTCCTACATTTGGCTGAAATATGTTCTAAAGCTCTACACTTCCAGCCTAGAAGCTTCTAGGCTGCCACTTTTCTTCAAATGTTTGAGATAGTTCCATTACAGCTATAACTAAATGTCATTGGTTATAGGACTCTGATGTTACCTTTCTGAGAAGAAAAAGATTATTCAATTTATGCATCCACTATTTAAGAAACATTGTAACAATGATAAGCAGGTAGACTTGAGAAGGGAGAGGAGACTTACTTAAAGTGTGATTCAGATTGGATTCAGCCTGTAGGCTGGAGATTCTGCATCTTTTTTCTATTTTCACCTCTTTTTTAGTAGAGAAGATGTGAAATTATAGAAGCCAAAATACAGTTAAATGTTTGACATTTCTCTAAAGACATCACACATCTCTTGTATTCATTGTACATAATAAATCCTTCTAAAAATTTCTGCACTCTCAATAATAACTCTGATTAATTAATCTCTTAAATATTGCCTCCAAGTTTCCTTCTTTGTACTCTCTTTAATTATTTAATTATTAATGTTTGGTCAAGTTTTCTTTCTGAAATAATGCATTTTTGAATTGCATGAAGAGCTATCAAATAAACATGGTATTCTAAAAAAAACAAATTAACATCTTATGATTCTCTGGTGTACAGAAATACTAACATCGTCCTACCAATTGTGCTAAAGAGGAAAAACTTTCCATTTGTTGTTGAGGATTCTTCTACAAAACCATTGAGCCTAGCTCTAAAAGCAAAAAAAAAATACTCATAACTTAAAGCAGACAGAGTTACTTGTGGCTAGGCTGGAGCGACACAGAGCCTGGAAAGTATTCAACCAAATTTCAAGACCAGCTTAAAATCAAAGTTTACAGGCTTAAACTTTGCTTAAAGTTTTATTTCTCCTAGGGCATAGAAAGAGAGAAGTTGAAGAGATGAAGTCTTCACTCTGGACTTAAAGGAATTAAAAGTCCTTTTTTTTCTTGATATATCTTGTTTTCTTATTTTATCTGTAAGCTGCTCAGAGTCACTGTGTCACTGGGTGGCCTCAAACTTCATAAAATAAAAAGTCCATGGTATTCTCACTAATGACTCAATATCGACTTATAACTGAAACTGTCCTTGATTAGACAAACTTATGGAGAAAAATCCACCAGTAGAAATTTGCAAATAAAAAATTATTGTGTTTGGAAGCAGCAGAGTATTTTTGCCTGCCAGATATTACAGTAAGCACATGGAAGCATTTTCCTGGATCATGTGAGAAATATGCTGGAATTGTTAGGAAAGATTAAGAATTAGTTGTGCTGTGCAAGGAGTCACTGGTTAGGAGACTGATGAAACTGAGATTTGAGAAGAAAAAATGACCCTTACCTATGGCTGTATAGCTGCCTAGGTGTACTTACAGATAGGATTCAGCTTGTGGCCTGGAGATTCTTCATCTTTGTTTTATTTTTCTCTCTCTTTTATTGGGGAGCCTGTCAATTTCTGGCAACTATATACATGGACCCAGTTCTATGACTTGAATTTAAAAGAATAGATTTTCCACATTAAAAATAATAACAACAATGCTTGCACTTCAGGCATTGTTTTATTGAGTGGATGTAAGATGGGTTTTCTCTAGAATAACCTTTGTCCTGCTCATTTCTATGAATTCATATTTATAAAGGCTCCAGCTTTAAAAAGAAAACAATGTGAGCACTGAGTATTTTTCAGCATGGACAAACCATCCCCTCTCATCAAAGAATCCTCCTATGTGTGATACTAGTTCAAGGCTTTCTTTCCCTATATTTCACCGCCACCTGGTATTGATATTCAGTGGGACTTCAGTAACCTCACAAAATAATAAACAGGCACAGATACCATACTTTCTACTAACAAACATGGAGTGTGTTTTATTTTTCCTTAAGACGGAAGATTTTCTGGGAGTGGTAGGTCTGAGAGAGGGAAGTTTGATTTCTTCTTCTTCCCCATTGCAATTTCTCCTGAAAAATCAGACCCACCGTGATAATTAAAATTATGGTGGGAAAGTCATCAGTAGGCAGTCACGATTCGGGGAAATCGTGTGATATCTTAAATAAAAAAAAACCAGATCCTTGGCAGAGGATCTACCCTACCTAAGCAACCAGCGCGGGCTAGTCCGCTGACAGTAGGTAATTCTCGGTTAACTCGGATGCTGTTTTGGGAAAGAAGAACAAGAAGAAGAAAGAAAGAAAAAAGAGCATTGTTTCTCTGAGTTCGGATTTCGATTCCGCCTCAAAAGCAGGAAAAAGCGGTTTCTGAGGAAAGTTACCCCGTCTCAAAAAAAAAAAAAAAACCCACTCTCTCGGGAATAATAGAGTACCCTGATTTTTCAGTCCCCGGGAGATGAGGGGAGAAATAGTTTTTTTTTTTTTAAATCCATTATAGTATTTAAAGACTGAGTGCTCGGGAAAGCTCTGTTTTCCTCAGGACAAAAGCCAGCGCTCCCTTTCCCGGTTTCGGGTGCTAAGCGGTGCACGGGACTGCAGCCTTAAAGACACGTGAAGAGGCGCTCCTGCTGCCGCCCCCCCCTCAGCGGGCTTACAATTTAGCTCCGGTTAAGAAGACGCCAGTCCTCTCGAAGGGCGCGCGCGCGCTGGCTCAGGGTTCAAGAAGCGGCGGAAGCGCCAAAGGAGGCTGTGCACTCTGCCGGCCCCTGGGCTGCCCCGCGATCCGTCGGGGACAAAGAGTCGGGCGCCGCCGAGCAATACGGGCTTCTTTTCTCCATTGCTACTCTGAACTTCCGGCTGCCAAGCCGAATCTGAAGGAAAGGAAGTCCCACTTCCTGAAACACAGTGGGATGAACAACTAAGACTTTGAAGGGTAGCTTTCCCAACCCGGGTTCTCCGAATAAGTAGAAACCGCGATCCCCATCATCCCCAGCCAGTACGGCCGTCGGCTGGCCGGCTGGCTGACTGGCTGGTGCTGAAAGGAAAGGCATGCTGACTGAATAGTTTGGACTGAAACCGGACGGCGTTTGAAAGGAGCTCCTTTAGGAAAATATTTGCATCGGTCTCACAGGATCACGCTTGGACGAAAGGAACGAGAAGCCCTGGGAATAAGAAACCAAAAAAGAAAAGAAAAAGCTGAAAGAGGTAGCTCAATAAGAATATCCTATGCTCCTGTGTGAATGTGGGTGTGTTTGTGTACACACACATATGCATATACATGCATATCTCTAAAAAAAGTAGCGTACCAAAAATCATATCCCATAAGCAGTTATATAAATTACATTAAATGTTCAATTATATAAATTACATTAAACATTTGGACCAGTTGGCGTTTTCCTCTAAACACTTCCTTTAAAAAAATATTTTTGTTAATAGATTTTACATAATTAATAAGAAATATGTTCGAAGAAAGAAAGAAAAATAACAAGGTAAGTGGAAAAGTAGGGCAGAAGAAAAACAAAAAGAAAAAAAATAAAAAGACAGCATTTTTTAAAAAAAAATGATTATCCTTTTCAGGAGTTATGCATACAATTCTGGTCAAACCACTACAATTTCATCATAATTCCCACTTTTCTTTAACCTTTCTAATCAATACCATAAATCACAAAATCATTTTCTTTCTTATGCAAAAAGTCCATAAAGGGTTTCTAGTCACTGATGAATATCAGCAATGACCTGTCTCTAATCAAAGAAGTTTATTTGTCCATCTCAGCAAGTTTTGTCAATTTCATCAACCATTCCTCCATAGTAGGTAATGCCAAACCTTTGTACACAAAATACTCTCACTCCAGTAGTCATACAATGAAATAATCTTCCATGGCTCTTTTCTAACTGTTTATCAATCTTAAAAGGAAACTTCTGGCTTCAGCTGAATATTAAACTTTAAAATTCTCATGTATGTATATATTCGAATACAAAAAATTTTAGTGTTTAAAATATTCACCAAGCATGCTAAAATACCCTTCATGTGGTTCACATTTCTAACATACATTTGAGATACCTTTATGCATTCTAGATAATTTATCTGGTGTCATGTATCAATAATACAACATTCTCTAATGCTTTTTAAGATCATAACATAGTGTTATTTTTCACTCTTTTTGCCACATATTTTCCCATTTGTCCATTTGTATATTATAATCAAAATTATTTTCCCTTTCTTCTAAATACTTTCTTACTTATTTGACTCATGAACTTTGAATGCTCCTAAGTACAATAACATTTTCTGTGGAAAAAAATAAAACATTTTTGTACATGGGCTTAACTTTTGGTACATCCTTGTTCTCTCTGTGTGTGAGAGAGAGCGCGCGTGTGTGTGCACGTATATATACCTAGATCCACTTATTCAAATGTTACATTTATTCATTTACAGTACAATCTTTACAGCTGTTATGCTGTGTTATTTTGGTTTTTCTGTTTTGTTCCCTGGCTTGCCTCTTGCCAGTCCCCATGAGTTATTTCTCTGCTTCTCTGGCCTTTCTTCTTCATTCTTGTCTTACGCTACAGGTAATCCTCGATTTACAACAGTTCATTTAGTGACCATTCAAAGTTACAATGGCACTGAAAAAAATGGCTTATGACCATTTTTCACACTTACAACCCTTGCAGCATCCCTATGGTCACATGATCAAAATTCAGATACTTGGCAACTGACTTATATTTATGGCGGTTGCGGTGTCCTGAGTGTCTGATTAGCTTTTGCAACCTTCTGACAAGCAAAATCAATGGGGAAGCCAGATTCATTTAATAACTGTGATACTAACTTAACTGGAGTGATTCATGTAACAACTTTGGCAAGAAAGGTCATAAAATGGGGCAAAATTCACTTAACAAATGTCTCACTTAACAGAAATAGCAGAAATGTTGGGGTCCATTGTGGTTGTAAGTTGAGGACCACCATTTTCTTAATGCCTTTTTCTTTTCATTCATGTAAGCTATGGTGGGCAGGCTATGCTTTAGTTCGTTTTTTTTAATCATAGTTCAGAGGATCATAGATCATGCCAAGGACTATTGTCTTCCCACCACTAAAGTGTATCCTGAAGGAAAGACAAAAATGACATGTGGTGTTTTCTTATACATTTTTTACAACTTTTATAGATTTTTGCTTTGGATACATGGTTTTTCTAGGATAAAGAACATCTGCCATTTGCAAACCAGCTGAAATAGCTGGTTTGTCATGAACTTCCACATTTTGATGGCCACAGTTCTTGGTGACTTCTCCTGTAGCCAAGTTTATCTCCTGGTCCGGCCAAGCAGTGCACGAGTATCAACTTGAAAGAAGAGTAGTGTCTTTCTCCTCTCCTTGGTGGCTCAGCAGCCACCTCAATAAATTCAACATAAATGTGTGGGATTTAGGTTTATGCGATGGAAGTATGAAGAGCAGCAGTGAGAAAATACCGTGGGATAGAATGCTTGCAGTTTAACATAGCTGTGGAGCATGATCTCCAAGGGGACAAGAAATAGATACCAACATAATACTTCTATTTAAGAAGTTTCATAGTGACTCTAGTTTAGTTTCCAATCAGCAGAACACATGTTTCATATGATCCTTTAGCATCCCATCTTTTCAGATCTGAAGACTAGCTAGTTGGCTGTTCTAACAGCATAGCGCTGAAAAAAAAGTAGTAATTTCTCTTCAGATTTACCCCGGATTAAGTATACATCCAATTCTGAAGCTGGACAAAGCTTCTTTAAAATAAATGGCTTAATCAAATGGGATCTGTTGAAAGGTATAATGTTCTGATCTTATCTATGTAAGCTAAAAAATTAAGAGAGTAGGATTAATCTAAAAAATTAACTGCAGTAGAAGCAACAACAACACTCTTACATCATCTTAAAGAACATAGAACAGCCTCTCCTAAGAGGGGGGGGGTGAGCCATTCTGACCCCCGGCCAAGCTAGCTGAGGAATGATAAGAGCTGTAGCCTAGAACATTTCTGATGTTACACTTGGACCATTTTGCCTCTAATGAAGAAAGGTTTCATTCACAAAGGCTTATGACAATTATTTTATTGAGTTAGTGCAGCCTTTTCAAAACTAGTACAACCAAGCATCCTGGAACAACAATTCCCAGAATTCCCAGTACATATGCTGATAGGGGTAGATCCAACAACATATGGAAGATGTCTCTGACTTCTTCCTTATATCCTCCTTACTGTGGCACAATGATGACTGACTAGCCATTTTTGTAGGCCGTACCATACAAATATTGTCTTTATCTCATTCCCAGCTCACTACAAAAGCAGCATACATTCCAATTTAGCTGATTCAGTTTATATGTATGTTTTCCATCTTCTTAAGGCGGATGTATTCACAATTATGCTGGTGATGAAGTGATGAAAAGCTGGCTTTTACTTGCTCCCATGGGCTACCTGAGGCTTCTGCAGACATACCTCTACTCTCTGGTCCCTGGGATCTGTTTTCCATTGCTATTCTGCTTTTGGAAGTGAGAATGTCCAATTGTCTCAAACTGAGCTCTGTTTAAAAAAACCTATCTTTTCCCACCTCACCTGCCAATCCTGCTAGGCTAGTAGGGCTTGGAGAGATGGCAAATATAACGGAAGGGGAAAACTGGAAGCCAAGTAGCTGTTTTCTCCCCCTTCTCTTATTAAAATGCGTGGCAGGAGAAAGGGAGGGGTGTTTTTGAAAAGCGTCCAGTGACCTTTTGGAAGGCTACCAAATATATGTCAGCACTCCTCAGACTTATCCATGTGGTGAGTGGGCACTTCCTGGAAAACCAAAAAACCTCTACTTGTCTGCTCTCCTGGGAAGCAACACCAATACCGATGATCAAGCAACTGGCTTACTACACAAAATCCTCCCCCTCCGATCAGGCATTCCAGCACTTAACGTCTAGGAGGAAGTTCTGCTTAGTGAAATGAGAGATATTCTGCCAGGCCAATTTGTGCCTGAATCATGGTGAGGAGGGAGGTTCTGACCTGGTAAAGCAGAAGTTTCATTATTTCACTCATCAAAACCATCAACACATGTGCATGCATGGTATTAGTTCCAGATCAGAGTTTGACAATTGGACCAACTTTGTCTCCTTCTGAATAACAGAGTTGGAAAGACTTTGGAGGTCTTCTAATCCAACCCCTTGCTCAAGCAGAAGACCCTGGCCTATACCATTCCAGTCAAGTGGTTGTCCAATCTATTCTTAAAAACTTCCAGTGTTGGAGCATTCACAACTTCTGGAGACAAGTCATTCCACTGGTTAATTGTTTTAGTTGTCAGGAAATTTCTCCTTAGTTCTAGATTGCTTCTCTCCTTGATTAGTTTCCATCCATTGCTTCTTGTCCTGCCTTCAGGTGCTTTGGAGAATTTTTATTATGGTTATGGATGGACTTGCATAGCACAAAAGTGCAAGATTTCCAAAGAGACAAAAATTATATGCAACATTAAAAAAAATGTATAATTAGGAAAAGAACCAACTTGTGAGTCTTCTTCTCTGCTCTGATCTGCTAGGCCTAATGTTCAGGAAGATCAGCAATCTTCACTTCTAGCTTGGTGCGTTCACAAATCTTAGGATCTAATGGTTCATCCAGCCTCTTGATTGTAAATGCTAGGTTTGTATTTAACAAGATCATGTGCATTCACAACTTAGTGATGAAAGAAGATATGGTGTCTATTACCAATCTTTCCATACCCAGATGTTTGATGAGTCCCATAATTCAGCATGATGTGTAGAAATTCTGAATTATACACATTGTGGATCAACACATTTTGAGAGTATTGGTTTGGGCTGATCCTCTAGTTAATCCTTCACTTTACAAGGAAGTGAAAAATAATCCAAGAATCCTACATCAGAATTCCAGATGTTTCCAACTTCTCACCACTGTTAACTTTGATTTTTTTTTACGCAGAAGTTGACTATTCTTGGCAGAGAATTCTGGCTCTGGAAGTCCAAAGCATCTGGAGAGAGCCAGATAATAAAAGATGTTATTAGGTACTGTATTTCAGTGTTTGCAATAGCAGTAAATATCTGTAGCTCAGGTGTAGGAGGAGGATGAATGTTCACCCTTATTTCAGTGTTTCTCAACCTTGGAGCCTTGAAGATATGTGGACTTCAACTCCCAAAATTCCCCATGGCTGGCTGGAATTCTGGGAATTGAAGTCCACACATCTTTAAGTTGTCAAGGTTGAGCTATCCTGAGCAATTTTTTTTTAGTGTTTATTGCTGAAAAGTTGTCATCTGATTCAAAATGAGCATATACTGTACATCTATATCCATGTTATGTATTAAAAACAGCATGGAGTTATTTATTGGATACCTCTGAAAATTCTTTATTTCTCAATTTAAAGCTAAATCAAGTATGTGATGTGAACATTTCCACAGCTCTGTGATGTCACATTAAGGCTGGTCCTGTATCTACTGTAGCTTTATTTATTTATTTTATTTATTTGTCAAAAACACATATAGTTATGTAGAAGTGGAAAAACATAGAACATGAATAAGAATTATAGGTAACAGTAGGATAGGGACGGTAGGCACGCTGGTGCACTTATGCACGCCCCCTTTAAGGACTCTTTAAGTATGGTGAAAGGTCCACAGTGGACAGCATGAGGTTGAAGTTGTGAGGATTTGAAGCTGAGACAACGGAGTCTGGTAGAGTATTCCAAACATTGACAATTCTGTTGCTGAAGTCATATTTTCTGCAATCGAGTCTGGAATACAAGACGAGTCCTAACTGATATTTTCTTAAACTAGGAACAAGCCCCAATCAATCCAAGGTAACTCAATTTTGACTAAATAAAACAGGGTCACGGGTAAAAAAATATATATATTTTTTCCAGATTAGAAAAAGTTGAAATCTTACACATTACTATCTCGATTAGCCTAAGAAAAGTATTGCCGTATATTCTCCAGATGTGCTGATTGGTAATGACAGGAGTCGAAATTCAACCCCTACCGATTGTACCGATTTCTTTTAATAAGTATGAAACGCCTGTGCCATGATTTCCTGCCAGAAACCGATCGATAGCTCCGGCTTCGGCACGCGTGCCTGCCTGGATTCGCGAAAGGCACAGCCGTGGCTTGTCGGGAGATGTAGTCCCAGTGGCCTTCGACAGCGTATATCGGGAATGGACCGCCGGCGCGCGGGGCTCGCCGGGAGTTGTAGGCCGAGTTCTCGCGATGGGGAAGCCTGTTGCTGCTGCAGCCCCAACTTGGAGCTTGTCTCTTCGGCCGGGATTGAGACGCTGAAGGCGCGGCGAGTCGCTCGGAGCCGGGTTGAGATCAGTTCCGCTCCTCCTTTGCCTGGCCGTCGTTCGGGGGTCCCGCGGGGCCATTGGTGGCCTAGTGTGGGAGCAGCGCCGACCGGCTCGGAAGCAGGTAAAGAAAAGAAGCAGCGGTTGGCAGGGCGAATCGGGGGGTGGGAGGGCCCGTTTGGGGCAGAGACAAGGGGAAGTGAAGTTGATTCTGTATTTTGGGGGCGAGAGGTTTGAGATAAAGCGAGGTAGGCGGGAGTAAAGGCAGGCTGGATGAATTCTTTTTATTTACAATATTTGTATAATTTATAGCCCCCTCCCAACCTCTTTTAGCGGCGGTAGAAAGGAGGTTCAACAGACTGGAGGTGGGGAAACGCTACACCTGTTGAAGCGTTCAAACCCAGGAGGAGATCATGGTAGGGCTACTTGGTCATCTTGAATAAGTATGAAGAGGGAAAGTTACTGAATACCTGTTACATTTGGATTGTATTAAGTCTTAAAATGAGATTAAATGAAATATAGGGATTCTCCCCCACACCTGGTCATAACTATGCTACATTTAGTACACAGCCACCAACGTGCATTCAGAAGCAAGTAGGCTTGAAAAAAACTTGGGCACCCTTCTTTAAATACAGCCAGGACAAGTGGTTAAAGCATTGGATCAGAACTGGGGAGACTTGGGTTGAGGTCCAGATGGAACCATGGAAGCAAGAGGGGGGGTATCTGGCAGGGTTGAGGGAA
>JANHJO010001403.1:0-11503 GCA_032468235.1 Pseudoxyrhopus heterurus | reverse complement strand
TGCTAAACTGTGTATGTGCCAAGTTTTGCCGAGATTGGTTCCTCCGTGTAGGAGCTTATAGAGCACATACACACATATTTACACAACCACACTTCTCTTTTATAGATATAGATTTCCGTTTTGGTTTTGCATACCATATCTGTCAACATCAATCTTGTAAGTTACCACAATTCACTGTTGTTCGATTCTGAGACATACAGGTGACTCTTGTGTTTTTAAAAACGGCAAATTCATCCAAAGAAAATATTTTTCCCCATGCTTCCTTCCTTAAAAGGTCCAGAGTACTTTAAATAATGCCACCTGGTGGGCATCTGAAGACAACATCTGCATGGAGAAATTTTATGCTTTTGTCACTGGTATCACCGCCATATAATCTCAGACATGAATTGGGTGCATCTACTTTTTTTCTCATTACTCTCGCTGCAGGTGCTCTTTCAGCAGTTTCATTTCTCTCCAATTTAGAAAACCAAGAGATCCCAGGGGATCTGGACAGGACGGAGCCCCCCCCCCTCGCACACCTCAATTAAATCCAGCACATTGACCACCTCCATATTCTACAGATTAACCAGATCTGAGTCAGAACTGTCTGCTAAATTGTCATCTGGATTTGTTAGACATCTGGGGCCAATCTAATCGATCCACTGTCCTTGAGGAGGTCTAGGATATTGAGATCCTGATGAGAAAACATAGCCTGATGAGAAAACAAACTGACCATGGCAAAAGATAAAAGTTAATATCCTCTACCTTCAGATCACATTTCATCTGCTGTAAAATAAAAGCCAGTTCAAGTCTGTACCCTCCCCCCCTATATTGGGACTAAATTACTTATGACAAATTACTTATGACTTATGCGTCACCACAGAGGTCATACACTTCTCTGCTAAGGAAGAAGAATCCTCTACTGAACTGAAGTCACCCAAAAATAAACGATTTGGGAAATCCAATAACAATCCCGAGACAAGATCCAGGAACTTATTGTTGGGCCAGGTCTGCCAGAAAACACTCAAGTGGTCTTCTGTTTCAGAAGCTGTAGAATGTAGCAAATAATTTGAGGGGGGAAACACTGAAAATACATCTTAGGTGTCTTCTTCCCAACATTCATTTTGCATGACATCCTGTAATATGGTCCGATTTGTCTTGAGCAAGGCTGTCAAACTTACGGCCCACGGGCCAGATGCGTTACGTGCTGGCCATGCCCACCCCCGGTTTAGCGAAGTGGAAAAAAGTTGTGATACGTCGCATGACGATGCTGTGACGGTGCGAGTTTGACATCCCTTGTCTTGAGAATTAAATTTATGGTACAGGTTTGATTTCAAAGACCTGCATTTCAAGGAGATGTTTGCAATGCATATTTTCATTACCTTACTTCACAGTGCCACAATTAGTAAAAAATTATATACTTTGAAAACCCTAAAGGAAAGTCTATTCCATAAAGAATAAAATTGCTCTCATTTTTTTCTACTACCAAAGGAAACAAGGTACTTAGATTTAACAATCTTAATTAAGAAAACCTTTATGATGTAGGCAATTATGGAGTTCCTATAAATCCGCTTCATACTTTTATGGCACAGAAATTAGTATGTAAGCTGCCCTAAATTGCTGCTAGTAAGTCTTGAGTCACTGTATATAATGAAACCCCTTTTGGAGACAATCTGGATTAGTTTTTGAAGTCTGTACAGGTACAGTCCTCAACTTACGACCACAACTGAGCCCAAATGTATGTTGTTAAGTGAGAAATTTATTAAGTGAGTCTTGCCCCGATTTACGACTTTCCTGGGACATGGCAACTGTCATAAATGTAAATCAGTTGTCAAGCATCCAAATGTAAATCCTCTGACCATGGGGATGCTGCAACGGTCATAAGTGTGAAAAATGGTCATAAACAACTTTTTCAGTGCCGTTGTAACTTCGAATGGTCACTAAGCGAACTGTTGTAAGTCGAGGACTACCTGTAACGTAAACATCTGTCTGCACTGTGTTATCTATGAACCAAAGAAAACCCTATTCATTCTGCAAAGTGGAACAATCGTAGCTTGGCCCTCAGCAGGTAAAATAATAATACTTTTTAAAAGTATAGTCATAGGCTGTAAACGTTTGCCTGTTACAATGTATAGATAGTGTGTATTGAAATCTGTGCATTAAGTACAGTACACAATTTAACTTGTGAAATAATGATGTTGCCAGAGAGGTATCTATCACTTTCAGTCTCTAACTTCTTGCATTGAGGGTTGGTCCCAATGTACTTTTAGCATCTTCATTTACTTCCATGTGATCGCTGTGAAGCTCTACAACTTAAAGCAGGTTGTCAGCATAAAAATACAGATAATGGTGTGTGTAGTCCAGTGATGGCTAACCTTTTCGGCACCGAGTGCCCAAAGCGGGTAAACATGCACATGAATGTGCGCGCGTGCACAACCCCCCAAAATGCAATGCATGTGCGTCCCCCACATGCGGTCCACCCTCCGTGCATGCGTGGCAGAGACTCAAAGACCAGCTGGCCGGCAGGAGCTACGTGTGCATGCGTGACAGACCTGAGCTGGGGTGACAGCTCACGTGCCCGCAGAGAGGGCACTGCATGCCACCTCTGGCACGCGTGCCATAGGTTCGCCATCACGGGCGTAGTCTTTCGAAACAATTGGAATTCAAAACATTCTGTTTCAAGAGTGGATTGCCATAATGTACTCAAAACAGCTGTTTTATATACCAAGTGAGGTGTTCTGCATTCAAACCATTTTGTTTTGGGTTTGAAATAACCCTACCAACAACAATGGAATCCTTTTGGATTTTATGTTTCTTAAAAGTAAGCTCCTGCTATTAAACAAGGACAAACTCTATTGTGAACAATGATTGAATTCCCAATGCAGTAAGAACCTCATTTTACTTCATTTTATTTTTATTACAGCATCATTCCAATTGTTCTTGACAGAGGACTTGATATGCCATTTTAAATCAAATGGCAGCAAGCCCAAAACAAATAATTTGCTAATGCTGATTATGGATAAGTATCATAGGATGGAATTTCACAAACAGGATGCTTTGAAATAAGTTACAGCTCATTTCACACTGATCTGAAAGCTGTGGCAAAACCTTGACTTACAACCACAATTGGGACCAGAATTTCTGGTGGCCAAGCACCCAAATTTTGATCACATGATCATCAAAAAGGTTGTAACCCACATTTTTAGTGCCATCTATTTTAATCTTGATCAAGTAAACTAATTCTGTACTTTTCCCTTTCTCAGAACAATCTAGTCTCCTCAGATAGTATCCAAACTTTTATTTTTATGTTCTCTATGTTTTCTCTCACAAAATATTTGGCAACTTTAACAAGCTCCTTTTCTAGATCCAGTATGAAGAGGTTATCCATGTCACTTTTCCTATTTTCATGGTCTCTTTTCCCCAAATCATTGACAGCTTTATCAAATCCCTTTACAAATAGAAAGTTACTTTTATCAATCTTCTGGTTTAGAATTTGTGTATTTGTATATCCCTTTAAATTGTTAAAACATCAGCCAATTTGACTTGTATATCCAACAGTTCATCTTTTTGTGAATTTACTGTTTCATCTTTTTCTATCTGCTTATTTATTTTTAAATTCACATTTAGATCAATTTCAGATTTATTTGATAAAATTTTGTTTCTCTTCCATAACACCAGTTTATTTATCATAGTAGATAACTTTCTATTTTTGTGCCTCAAAACCATAGATAAATCTCTGTCGATCCATTGATGCATTCATTTTCTTCTGGTGCCCTCTAGTGATGAACGTTCAAAGTTACTTCATCAGTTATTCAAATGTAAACATAGAAAGTATCCCATGAGAAGAATTTTTAATTAACTTCAAAGTTTTAATTCAAGTCTATCTAAACCCTTAATACGTTTAAAACTTTCTAAAACTAACATTGGAACCATTTTTGCTGTATATTCCCAAAAACATTTTTTTTAAAAACTGAAATTTGTATTTTTTTCTTTCTTAAAGGATTAAAGAAAAAGACACAACAATGAATACGATTAAACTTGGAATACTGAAGGTTCTCAATCTTTAAAAAGAAATTGAAAATTAAAGAAAAGTAAAATCCAAAGTGATTAAGAAGTAAGGTTTGGTTGAACCTTGGATCCATGAAGGCTATGTTAATGATGCATGATGAAATCCTACAATTGCTATCAGCCACAAAAACCCTGCCATCTATTCACATAAAATATGTATGGAATATGTGTAGGCAATCTTGATGTTCTCTCCTTTCTCCAGAGAGATTTCAGCAATCTAGATCCAGCATCTATCTGCCATTTTCTTCCATTATTTCATCTGTGCAATGTCAGTTCTCCATTTTCTCATAAGAAACTCAGTGGAGGAACCTTAATTAAAGAATCCCCAAACAAATAGCCACCTAATCCCATTTACATTCATCCAGTTGCAGAATACATCAGCCCCTTTTCACCACAATCTTTTTTAATAGTGCAGAAGAGGCAGATCAGATGTCATTTTACACACACACACACACCGCCTCTACTCTGCTATATGTATGAAAGGGTTAAAGCTGGAATAACCAAAAAACCCACTCTTTTTGGAACTATTTATGCTAATTACCCATCATATTGTTCCAGTGGCCCAGGAAAGCTCTGTGGCTTTTCATTTAGCAATCTAGCTATATAAACCATGTACCTTACTGCTTATGTCTTATTCTCTCGCTGCTGTTGCCTTCTATCCTATTATCCAAGTTAATCCTTTTGTTGTTTGTTGATATTGTTGCTACCTGAATTGAGTGCTGTTGCTCTCATCTGGTTGTATGGATTGACTGGGAAGTCTATTGAGGGCAAACTAATATGGGAATTAGAATAATTTTTTCACAGCAGTAAAGGAGGAAAGAAGAAATCTGTGTGATAGGATAAAGAAGAATTGAAGAAAAATCACACCCCATGACAATGTTCTGTTGAATTAAAGATTAAAACTATTAGAAGTAAAAGGAAGGAATATAAAATTGGTTTATCTGATCAAGTTTAAAATAAGACTTTTTTGCAATGTTCTGGGATTTTATACTGAAACTAAGATGAAAAGTTGATGTTTTATTGATTTGCTTATATGTAAGGGATGGAATATGGGATGAAGAGCTACCTTGTTGTGGTTGAAGAGTTATTAAATTTGTTTATGCTTGTGATCAGGGTTGGAAGTCATTTCTTTACATATTTTTCTTTCTCTTTATTATATTGTTTTCTGTACTCTTCTTTTTTCCTGCATTTTTATTTTTTCCATCTCTTCTTTTTCCATAAGTTAAATTTGTATTAGATCTTGCTATTGTAATTAAAATTTCTTAATAAAGTATACTTAAAACAAGGATTTCACTTTTCTGTTTTTCAATTACAGTTGGAAAAAATTACAGTTACTGTTCAATTACAATACTTACAAAGAAATACTGATGATCAACTGTAATTATGAAGAGGGTAAAACTGACATCAAGCAGAGCCTACATTAATACTTTATTACTACTTCCTAGGGTCTGTTTAATGTCATTTTCCAGAATGTCTGGCTCTACTTAGTAATCAGATATTTATCATGAATCTGGGAATATTTTTGTTCAGTGTTTTTTGTATTCACACCATGTCTATCTTCTCTCCCATTAGAACTTTGCCTTCTTGGTTTTTTATCATGGCCAGTTATCAGTCCAGAGTTCTTCAGGGATGCTATGTATCAGATCTAATCCATTAAGTCTATTCTTTACCTTCACTGAATTATAAAACAAGGTCGTGTCTGTTAGTCTGCGAGTTTCATTCACAGTATGTTCTTATTTGATATTATAATTTTACAAGAAAGAATTTGTGGTCTGCGTCACCATCAGCAACTGGCTTTGTTTTTGCTGATTGAAAAAAAAAAGTGTGTCCATCTTTGCTTGCGGAGGAAATCAGTTTGATGTCAGTGTTGTCCACCTGGTGATGCTCATCTGTAGAGTCATCTATTGGTTGTGTATTGAGGAAAGTAAAAGTAATGCCTCTTTCTTTCTTTTTTTTTTAAAAATAAAGTTTATTATTTAAAAGAGTACAAAAAGAAAAACAAACAAAAATAAATACGATTTCTGTTTCTACATTGAACATTGTGTGTTCTAGGTGTTTCATAATATCCAACGTCGTCTTCATAATTACATTCTAATTTCATATGAGGTCATACATAATGAGGTCATTCATTGTTATCATACATTCATAGTACAAACCAATAACTTAACATTACTATAAACATCTATTATAGTTATCATATTTCTCTAATCTCTATATCTACCTGCTAACTGGTTATAAAAGAGGTCCCATATTTGAAAATATTCTATATCATCTTTTCCTTTAATTTTTAAAGTTAATCTGACCATCTCCGCACAATCCAATATTTTTTTTTTATTATCTGAGCCTCCATAGGGGGTCCATCGCTTTTCCAGCATTGCGCCTATGCAATCCTAGCTGCCATCAGTACATATGGTATCAAGTATGTAATCCTCTTATTGGTATGGTCTGTTATAATGCCCAACAAAAATGTCTCTGGTTTCATCTCAATATGACACTTTAACATTTCTTTGAGCCAAATGTAACGCCTCTTTCAAGTCAAGTTCAACATCTATGTTGTGTTCCTGGCAATAAAGCAGAAGAGGTTTGTCACTGGCAAGTCTTGGGGAAAGTCTGTTTTGACTTCTTAGTCTAACCTATAGCCTTGGGATTTCCTGGTTTTCTCCCGTTTCTAGGTCAGATGAAATCAGCTGGCTGCTGACACCAAGATATTAGACATTTTAGATCTCCACTCTCTGTCACATCTGTTGCTTATAAAAATGCCTTTCTAAGTCATACTGACTGGGAGTGACTATAGTTACTTTATTGTGAAAACATTTTAATACCCTTTAAACTTTTTTTAAAAATCAATAGTATATCACTGAAAAAGACAACACGGCGGGTGAGAACAAATTTAAAACATCACATTGGTCTTCTTAATGCACATTCTAGAAACAGAAAGTTATAACTCTAAAGGAATTCTGTATCCTCTTTTGGGGCTCAGGAAAAAGCCTTTTTCTTCATTTACATTATTATTTTTTTTATTATGCCACATCACCGTCTTACCTTTTTTAAACCAATTCTTCATTATGCTATATAGTCCCATTATGCTTTGTAGAATCCATATAATATAAATTTGGTGCAAAATCTAGGCAACAGCACCAACTAAGCAACAAATTTATATAGTATACTTTAGAAGGATATCCTCAGCCAAGATTAGGAGCTGCGGTGGCGCAGTGGTTAGAAGGCAGTACTTGCAGACTACTCTGCAGACTTGCTGATCAGCAGTTTGGCTGATCGAATCCCACCAGGCTCCAGGTTGACTCAGTCTTCCATCCTTCTGAGGTCGGTAAAATGAGGATCCAGATTGTTGGGGGCAATATGCTGATTCTGTAAACCACTTAGAGAGAGCTGTAAAGCACTGATAAGCGATATATACATCTAATGCTATAGCTATTACATTCTCTGAAATAACTTCAAAGGATAATACAGGACTATAGGATCAATGGCAATTTTAAGAAAGTCAAATTTAGGAAAAGATGATGGTCAATCAGCTTCTCTATTGACTGCATCCCATCCTCATTTTAGCCTTTCTTTTTTTGCCAGTCTTATCTTTTCTATGAGGCTAAATAATTTTGGATAGAGATTGCGGAAGTTCAAAACTAAGCCTTTTGGAACACAGGCAAACTGCCACTGAAATATGCTGATAGTTATGCTGAAAGCACAAAGGAAAATTGACAAGGTTGTGTCACTGTGGCAACCACTTCTTATGATTAACCTGATCAAATGCTAAGGATGCAATATAAAAACATGTACCTAATCAAGACACATCTCTTCACTATCATACTTCCCCAATTATATCTGTACTTCTCAGAAATGAAGAAGGGTTTGAATGTCTGTAAACCCACAAACATTTCTAAGAAAATAACAAGATAAGCATATTTGATCAGCAGAGAAAAAAATATCTTCTCCCATAATTCGTTTTCAAATAGAGATGTGGATTATCACAAGGGCATAACAGCTGCAAGTAGCTTTCTTTGTTGCATGGAGTGAGGATAGGAAAATATGAATGACTCATGCTTCTTATTTGTCAACATGTTCTAAACTGAAGATTTTGATCTCTCAGTGATAGTCATGTTGGACTCTAAAGTCCAAAGCCTTTCACAGAGTTTATTTTTGACATCGAACAGCAAGCAAATAAGAACCAAACAGCAGATCTAACAAATTCCAAGGGACAGAGGCAGGAATCACAGATGGACTGGCAAGGCATGGCTTGTGTTGTCACTCGGATAAGATGACTTCTTTAGAAGGAAGGCAAGCATATACTATAAATAACATTAGTATTTACAGTAATAATTTATCAGATAGGCCACAAGAAAATGTTTGATGTAATTATAGAATCTATGAGTTATTAGTTATCTAGTCTAATTCCCCGTCCAAGGAGTAACCAATCTTCAGTGAGACAGTAAACCAAATTTACAGATCTTTCAAAAAAGCAAGATGTGGTATGGACCAAGGATTTTAAATATCCAGACACTTGTTGGAGAAAAATTCTGCCTGCCAGATAATTTGAGACTCATCTTGCTGATAATTTTCTCACTCAGAATATGGAGGAACCTACAAGAGGATTCTTGAACATTGCCTCAATACAGACTTCTTTGGCTTTTCAGATATTAACCAACAAAATATGGGCAAGTGGAAGTAGCACAAAACATTAGGAGACACTATTTAATTCTGGACTTCTTGATATTTAGTTTAAGAGAAACTAAATATGAGTGTGATTGAACATGTATTTTTAGCCAATGATAAGTAGAATTCCAGGGTGGGGAAAACTAGGAAAACAACCAAAGAAGCCAATATGGCTGAGGAAAAACAATGAAAATTTGTACACAGAAAAGAAATCATATTACATGCACACATACATACCCATCACAGTATTCTCTTTTAGGGTAATCAACATTATGCAGAATGCAATAAAGAAATTAGAAATAGTAAGCCAAATAAATGAAGGGCACAAGATAAGAAAAAGGAATATACCTCAATGATTTTTAATAAAATAGTAAAAACCTGGTATGAACTAGATTACACACACACACATCCCTTAGACTTACACATGCCACATCCAGCATTCCTTGCCAATGGTAAAGAAAGTGCTGGACAATTTTGGCACATTTTCATCAATATGTCATAAGTGCAATCAAATCCATGTTTTATCTCACATATCCTCAAAATAGAAAGTACATATAGGATATTGACTCATACTCAGGATTTATTTTTATTTATTTATTCATCATATTCAGTTTGGAAAGTACTACACTAATGGGATTGCCTGGTTGTATTTTTTCTCCATGGGTAGTTCAGCAGCAACTTTCAATGGGTGAGGGGACGGATCAATAAAACTAGTATGCATGTATTAGGATTCCTAAATAGATTTAAGTGGAAAAGAACATGTTTGCAAAATAGGTACTCCAGTGAAAAGAATACATAGATCGCAGTTCAAACAAATCCTTTTACACATTTGCTAACTAACTGAATGAATATAAACAATTATTTGTTTTTGACTGTTGACACAGCTGCTGTCTTTTATGCTGTGGCATTTGCAATGGCAGTTTAAATATGAAAATAATATTTTTATTTTCCCTTTAATATTTAAACTTTTCTTCAGCTTTATTTAATGAATAATAGCAGTAAGGCAAGAATCTGATATAATCCATCATCTAGTAATTCAATCTTTGGAAGAAGTTACAGTTAACTTTTGGCTATATTTGCACATACTACCTCAGATACTAGGCAATACATGACCCAATGAATTATCATTTCAGAGCTATTTTCTTACCTAAACAGAAAAACAGAATGACCACGAGTGGACAAAAAGGCAGAGGGAATGGAAGTGATTTCCGATTTCCTGTTGGCTTCCCCATTGACTTTCCTTGTGGAAAGCTAGGAAGGAGTGCTGAAAATCACAATCACTTTGACTGCAGCATGCTGTAGCAGACACAATTTTGCAAATATAATTGATGTGCAAATTCTTGAAATTTCAATTACAAGGGGTTAATGGATCCCAGATTAGGCATTGTTTAAGTTAACAGATTTGAGTACCTTGATTCAAAATATTTTGTGCACTGTTTGGGCTAATTTAAGGTTATATACAGACAAGAGAGCTTTACTAGTATATAGATTGTTTCTAGTCCAGCAAATCTGCAACCACTTCTAATCTAAATGTTCTATCAGTAGCAACTAAATAAAATTTAAGATCCAAGTCAGTGGTTTGATAGCACCATCAAAACATTTGCTCCCCTGCCCTCCCACACTTCCGTTTTAGTTGATGGAGTGCCTGGTCTCTCTTGCAAAGCCATTTGATGTATGTCTGTCAAATTTTAAAACCTCCCACAGAGGTATTTTTTGCAAATTTGCACTGCAAATTCCCTTCTCTGGATCTCCCAATTTATTTCTGTTCTTCTATGTTAGCAATGGAACATCTAAAGTTTCCTGCCCGTGTGGATTGATTTTCTGTAGAGTTAGCAAAAGAAAGATATATTGAACTACATATATAGGCAGAGCATCTAAATAATACCCCCAATGCTGGCTATTTTTGTAATATGACTAGGAGATAAATGAGAAACTGCACCTGCGGGCCTGTCAGACTCAGACAGAACAGACATAAATCGAGGTCTGTGAGATGCACCTATAAAGAAGGAGAGAGACTTTTTGCAAAGTTTTCCTTTAAATTTCAAAACAGACTATTATATATGCTCAACAATCTGACCATACCCCGAAGTAGTCAAAAGTAATAAACAATCTCTAGCTTTCAATAGAATATATTTACTATGGCTGGTAAATTTATTCTATCCCATTTTCATTCCAAAAACGGGCTTTGGAGCTTGCCCAAATGTAAACATAGCACCTCTCTGCAACTTGTGTATAATCATGGAGAAAGATGAAGGTTATCATATCTGCACCCTACATATTCCAAAGCACCCTTTTATAACTGAATTCAAAAGCTAATTCAAGAAAATTGTCCAGAAACAAACAAAAAAAGTATTCGGTATTATCATAGCAGCTATAGTAGGTAAACACTTGAAGAGTGAATAGCAGAATAACAGAGTTGGAAGGGAATTTGGAGGTCTTCTAGTCCAAACCCCTTCTCAGGCAAGAAACCCTATACCATTCCAGACAAATGGTTGTCCAATCTCTTCTTAAAAACTTCCAGTGTTGGAGCACTCACAATTTCTGGAGGGAAGTCAATCCACCGATTAATTTGTTCTATCAGGAATTTTCTTCTTAGTTCTAGATTGCTTCTCTCTTTGATTAGTTTCCGCCCATTGCTTATTGTTCTGCCTCCTGGTGCTTTGGAGACTTCCTATTCTTTATGGCAACCCCTCAGATATTGGAATATTGTTATCATGTTACCCCTAGTTTAAGGTGACCAGACGTCTCGCTTTTGGCGGGACAGTCCCGCTTTTTTAAAATTTGTCCCGCG